>JAQZBX010037899.1:0-13543 GCA_029593785.1 Cabassous unicinctus | reverse complement strand
ACATGGTAAACGGGTGCTCTATCCATTGCTCCACACCCGCTTCCTGCCGTGAGGTTGCTGCATCAGCCCACCGCACCGCTCAGGCCGGCGTGCCCTCACAAGGAGGCCGGACGCGAACCTGGGCCTCCCATATGGTAAACGGGGGCTCTATCCACTGAGCCACACCCGCTTCCCATTGTTCTATCCTTTAATCCCCTTCCTTGTTTGGGCATCTTTCAGCTCCTGCTCCCCATTAACTTCTTTCCCTCTCTTTCTATGTGCCCAGGTTTCCCTCTGCATTGCCCAGCAATGTCTGCTCAAGTAATGTTTGACCTGGAGAGAATGACAACAAAAATAAAAGGAATTCTAAATTGTTCTGTTCTGGAGCCTGTCACTCCTAAAGGAGCTAGCTTTCCCCATTCTTCCCTGAGGCACTTAAGTGCATCTACTTCCTCACTCTGCATCAACTGCCTGATACTCTGCTCTGCACTACTAGGACCCTATAGAAATGGCTCCCAAATGTCACCAACGGCATCCTGGTTGGTAAATTAAGGACCTAAGGACCTTTTCCTCATCCTCATTCTGCTCAATCTCTGGAGAACTTGTCAACAGCGATGCCCCACTCTCTTAAAGAATTATCCTTCTTTGCTGTGACACCCCTAGTTTTTCCTCATAATCATCCAACTGTGGTAGATTGAATTGTGCACCCTGGTGGGCGGGGGGGGGGGTGTTAATCTTAATCTATTCCCGAGAGTGTGACCCCGTTGTAAATAGGACCTTCTGAAGATGTTTTCAGTTAAGGCGCGGCCCAGGTCAGTGAGGTTGGGCTTTCATCCTATGACTGGAGGCTTTATGAAGAGAAAATTGCGGGAGAAGCGGGAATGGAACCCGGAAGAGAAAGGAGAGGATGTCACCAAGTGAAGGGAAAGCTGAGGAACGCAGTGATCAGCAGCCAGCCAGAACGCTACCAAACGCAGGAGGAAGCAAGCCTCCCAGCCTCTGACCCGTGAGCCAGCACACTCTTGCTGTTAGGCCAACCCCGTGCGCGTGTTTGTCATAGCAACCTGGAAACTAAGACACCAGCTGACCGCTGCACAGCCCTTTCGCTGCGCCACCTTCTCTGTGTCTTGTCTTTGCTGAACCCGGCCTCCTCTCCCCTCACAGAGCTCCCCCTCAAGTCACCTTGGTGCTGCTGACACCCAAATCCCCAGCTCCGCAGCTCTGGCTCCACTGCCCAGGGCCTTGCCCCAGCATCTCAAACTCCTCACACCAACCTCCAAGCCATCTTCTTTGCTTCCTACCTCAGCCACTTCACTTCCTTATCCTGTTGCAGTCATCAGCTTTCTTCCAGTTGTGCAAGTACCAACCTCCATTTCCTTTGGCTTTTATTTAGGCCTCACATACACCCAAAAAAGAATAAGAAATGGTCTTTACCAGGTCCTGTGAATTCTTTCTTGAAAATTGTTTTCCCATCCCATGCTACCTCTCTATCACTGGCCCTTCCCGCCAGACGCCTGGATTCTTGCAGCCCCCATTTCCAGACTATTTCCCAAATGTTAGCCTCTCACACCTCCAATTCAGCTCAAGGCATCTTCCCAAAGCATCTCATTGATCCACTCTCCTCTGCTCCTGAAACCTCAGTGGCTCCCCATTATTCCATGAATAATGTTCCCTTCCTTAGCCTGATATTCAAGCTCCACCAGCACCAAAGGGGTGCGGGTGGGGGCAGGGAATGAAGTTCCTAGCTTAGTTTTTCTTTCTTCTAGTAGTGAGTTTTTGAGCAAGTTGTCTAAATTCTTTGGGCCCCAGTTGACTGAATAATAATGTTTTTGAGAAATAAACAAGGTAATGTATGTAAAGCAGCTAGAGCAGTGCCTGACAAACTGATTGCTCAATAAATGGTAGCTAGCATTATTTTCAACCTGCTCTCCCACATGACCTTGACCCTTCAGTCTAATTGACCTACCCAGGTTTTATTCCTTCTGTGCTTGCTTATGTGAGTCTGTCCATATGAAATGCCCACCCAAACCCTCATCTCTGTTGACTGAAATCCCTTAAGGCCTGTTTTAGTTTCCTAGGCTGCTTAAAGCAGGTACCATAAAATGCATTGGCTTAAATAATGGGACTTCATTAGCTTACAGTTTGAGTCTGTCAAAATGTCCAAATCAAGGCATCATCAAGGTGATGCTTTCTTCCCAAAGACTGGCTGCCAGTGATCCTTGGTTCCTCTGCCACGTGGCAAGGCACATGGTAGCATCTGCTGGTCTCTCCTATCTCTTCTGGGTTTTATTGTTTTCAGCTTCTTGCTTCCATGGCTTTTTCTCTATATTCATTCCATTTATAAACAACTCCAGTAATAAGATTAAGAGCCATCCTGAATGATGGTGGGTCACATCTTAACTGAAGTAGCCTCATCAAAAGACCACACTTACAATGGGCTGACACCCACAGGAATGGATTAGCTTTAAGAGCATGATTTTCTGGGGCACATACTGCTTCAAACCACTACAAGGGCAAACTCAAATCCTTCCTTCTCCATGATGCTCTATAATTTCTTAACAGGGAAGAGCCAGCGGGGCCTTTTTCCTGGCACTTCTCATCTTATGTTTGTGTGTCTCTCTGTCCTACTTTGGCCCTCAAGGACAGAGACCTCTACTTAATTTTTCTATTCCTACATTGCCTTTTCAACTAGGTTTTCATCTCTGGGAGTTCCATTTGGGTCATTTTTATATCTTCCATGTCTCTCTTTATCATGCTCATGTTTTTCTCTACCTTCTTGAATATATTTATAATAACTATTTTAATATTCTTATCTACTAATTCTGTTATCTATGTCATTTCTGTCAATAGTTTCTATAGATTAATTTTTCTCCTCATTATGAGTTATATTTTCCTGCTTTTTTTGCATGCCCAGCAATTTTTGTTTGGATGCCAGGCATTGTGAGTTTTATATTTTTGAGTACCAGGTTTTTGTGCTTCTTTAAATGATTTTTAGCTTAGTTCTGAGATGCAGTTAAATTATTTAGAAATAGTTTAATTATTTCAAGGCTTACTTTTTTTTTAAAGATTTATTTATTTATTTGATCCATTTTAAACCCCCCCCTTTCCCATTTGCTGTTTTGTGTCCATTCGCTGGGCAATTCTCTGTGTCTGTTCCATCTCTTCTCATCCTCCTCCTGCAGTCTTCACCAGGATTTGATCCTGAAGACCTCCGATGTAGGAGAGAGGTGTTCTAGCCATCTGCGCCACCTTGGCTCCTGGTTCTCAGAGCTCTCGGAGCATCTCATCCTGTCTCTCTCCCGTTACGTCATCATCTTGCTGCATGGCTCCCGGGGCCTGGCGGCTCACCGGCACACAGAGCCTGGCAGCCCATGCGCCTTCTATATATGTATATTTTTTTATTTTACCAGGAGGTCCCGGGGATCGAACCCAGGTCCCTCCATATGGCAGACGGATGCCCAACCATTTGAGCCACATCCGTCCCCCTCAAGGCTTACTTTTTAACTTTGTTCAGTGGGTTCAGAACAAAGTGTTAGTCTAATCTGGCCCCCTTACTGAGGTAATACCTTTCTAAGGACTCTACTTAATGTCCCATGTGTTAGAAAGTATTTCCTCTTTGGCCGGCAACAAAAGACACTATTCCCCACCCTATGTGGTCTCCGGTGATTGTTCCTCCTGTTCTTGTCAAGTGATTATTTTTCCAGCCTCCAGTTGTTTACTCACACACATGCACCAACCAGTACTCAGCTGAAGACTCAAGGGAGACCCTCTGCAGATCTCAGGGCTTTCTCTCTCTCACCTCTACCTCTACCTCTGTGCAGCCTTTCCTCTCCAGTACTCTGCCCTGCAAATTTCAGCCACCTTAGGCTCCCTGAATCTGAGGTCTTTCTCCTCAACTTAAGGGCACCGTCAGGCTCCATTTGATTACCTCTTCCCTGCACTGCAGACTGGAAACTTTCTCATTGGAGGCAATTGCATGGTGCCCCTCATTTGTTTCCATTCTTTCATGTGTCATTGTCATGCACAGCCATTTTTTTTTAAATATATTTTTTTCATTTTTTTAAGATATTTAGATTACACAAATGTTACACAAAAAATATAGGGATTCCCATATTCCCCGTTCCCCACACCTCCCACACCCTCCCACATAAACAACATCCTTCATTAGTGTGGCCCATTCATTGCAATTGAGAAACACATCCTGGGGCACTGCCATTGAGCATGGACTATAGTTCACATTGTAGTCTACACTTTCTCCCACACAATTCTGGAGGCTATGGGAAGATATACAATGGCATATATCTGTCATCGCAATGCCATTCAGGACGATTCCCAAGTCCTGAAAATCCCCTGCATTACACCTGTCTTTCCCTTCCCATGCCCCCAGAGCCTCCAGTGGCCACTGCACAGCCTGTTGTACAATGTCTGAAAAGGCTGTTTCATATATTTTGTCTGGTCTTTTAATTGTTTTAAGTAGGAGGGCAAATCTAGTCCCTGCTTCTCCATTATGGCCAGAAGCAGAAGTCTATCTCTATATTAAGTTATGAAGATCAATAATATTTTAATAATATTTTAAAATAGATAATTTTTTTCTGATTTTAAAAATAATCAATGTTCATCACAGAAAACTTTTTAACTACATAAAAGTACAAAGAAGAAAAAAAAGTCACATGTAACCTACCATCTTTTACTGTACAAGCTTCATTTCTTTATGAATATATTCCTCTCTTTTTGAACACATTTATGAATATGTGTTTAATATTATTTTTATTATTTACTCAGAAATCACTTTTGAACAGATATCAGTGAACTGGTGCTAAGGAGTCAGGGACCATACAGATGAATTTTCAGGGGCTATTCTTACTTACAAGTGGGAAACATAAAGCTGCTTAAGGTAGGGGTAGCTGCTTAGCAAGGAAGCCCCTTCTTTGGGAGATTACTTAAGAAGTTTGGATAACCACCATCTGAACATAGAGCCCAAACTTGATCAGCTTTTGGGGTGTGGGTTGCCCTAAGGTGGCAGGCCCCAAAGCCTCTCCTTTAAGAACAAATGTTATTCCCTGTCCAGGAAAGGAAGGTAGGGAGGGTGTCTGGTTGCATGCCAAGTGAGCAGTTTGTAATTGCTGATGGAAGGAGGGAACAGGTCCGAATGGTCACAGCTGCCCAGCCTTGCTGAGATGATGCTTCACTATACTTGATGGAAAAAGGGCCATCCCCAGAGTTTCCTGGCTTCATAGATAAAATGTCCTTTACTCCCCCCTCCTTGTGTCATGCTCACAGCAGGCAGACCATGAATATTTCTTGGAACAGTAAATGGAATATATGAATAATATAATAGAAGGTCTCTGAGAAGCCAAATCTTTTTCTGGAAAGCTTTGTCTCTTCATGATGGTTTCACTTTAGAAAAATATTTTTGTGAGCTCTGCCCACTACTGGATCTGAGATGTTTTGCTCCATTCTACAGTGACAGGGATCCAATTAATTAGTTCACAGTTGCAGAAGTTTTTATCACCTCTTTAGTTTTCAATTGTCTGACCCTGAACAATTGCTTAGGGGAACAGGCTGGTGTCCTTTGACTCCTGCCATTGACCTTCAACCTCTTAATTGATTTTGGCGGCTCTCTCAGAGTTGTGGAGTGAGACGGTTAGGGAGAGTTTAAGTGCCTGCCAAGCAGAAGTAGGAGAAATTTTCCTTTGATGAGAAGCCAGTAAAAAGCCTAAAAATATGTTACAACAAAATACAGGTAAACAGAGGAAGAAAGAGAGAGGACAACAGATCCTCCAACACTGAACACCAGTGCCTTGAGACTTGAGGCAGCCAAGCAACCTCAGATCAAATACGCTTCAGCCAAACACAGGAGAAAATCTTATAAATCTTAGATGGTAACAAGATCTCAGTTCTCATTGTCAGGGCTTAACCAAGAATCCCACCCCACCCCACCCCCATCAAAGGCAGGCAGGATGCTATGGTATTTAAGAGCACACGTTCTGGAAGGTCAGGCAAAGCATTTGCATCCCAGTCCCACCACCTAAAACCAACCTGACCTCAGGCAAGATCCTTATCTGTAGGGTGGAGCTCAATTTAAAAACACCTCCCTCATGAGGTTAAGGTGACAAGTGAATGAGGTAAAACTAAAGTATTTAGAATGTCTTTGGTGCTTAGTAAATCTCAATAAATGTTGGTGTGGTGGATTGAATTGTGTACCCCAGTTTGGACATGTTCTTGGTCTTGGTCCACAATCTGGTACCTGCGTACCTGTTATAGATAAGGTCTCTTCAAGATATTACTTCAGTTAAGGTGTGGCCCAACTGAATCAAGTTCCTGGAGTACTTTATAAAGCAGAATCAAAGTCAGACAGAGAGAAGCCACAGGAGCAGCCAGAAGCTGGAAGTCAGGGAACCTGGAAGAGAAAGGAAAAGACACAGCCAGGTGCATTGCCATGTGACAGAAAAGTCAAGGACCGAGGATTTCCAGCTACCAGCTCCAGAATGCCAGTCTTCTGGGAGAAAGCATCACTTTGCTGATGCCTCAGTTTTGGACTTTTAGCCTCAAAGCTGTGAGCTAATAAATTCTTGTTGTTTAAGGCAACCCATTGTATGATATTTGTTTAAGCAGCTGGGAAACTAAAACAGCTATTATTTTATTTTCCAGAACTTTCTCCTTTCATCTTCCTTTAATTATTTAAAGAAATTATGAGTTGTATAGTTGTAGGTTGTTGCCAAAGTTGAAGACATATTGAAATAACCACTTCTTGGGGCGGGGAAAGGGAACAAAGAAATTTAGGGGGAAAGGGAAATACGTTAAATAGGAAAAACTATATATAAAAACGCCCTTTAAAAGATCTGAAATGACTTTGATGTTTGGGAACATAAAAATGTACTATACATAACTCGCTAATTGAATGTTTTATACAGTAAATGTAAAAGTATAGGTCACCTAAGCATTAACTACAAATCTATCAGCTGACTTTATTGTTACATGTTTTCTATGCTTGTTATGAATGGAGCTACAAGATGTTGAAAGAATCTACGTTGTCATTTTTTGCCGGTTTATAAAAATTAGGCAAAGTCTAAGAACTGGGAGGAAAAAATCAGGCTTAGAATATAACAAAGGAAGTCATTATGTTCTCTATACTCAGTGTCCTTCACTGTGCCAAAAAGATACAGAAAGCCCTGGTTTCCAGAAAAGGAGCTGAGAATAAAACAAACCCAGATTCACAGAGAATATCTTTTTTCCACTTGTGTAATCAGTCTTGTTTTGTGTACTGTCACTAACATAAGTTTCTGCTTTTTGTTTCTTTTTTTTATCACCTTCAAGGATTTTGGAAAAATGAACTTTTTGTCCAAATTAAAATTAATTTCTCTATTTTTCCCATGCTAGGTTATTTCTTGAACAAATATATGTAATTTATTAGTTCACTCAATAAATATTAAGGACCCCTAGTGTGCCAGGTGCTGTGCTCAGGTACATTTATAAAACAAACATGGGGAAGCGGATGTGGCTCAAGCAAATGGGCGCCCACCTACCACATCAGAGGTCCCAGGTTCGGTTCCCAGTACCTCCTAAAGACAACAAGCAAGACAGCAAGCTGATGTGATGAGCTGATGTAACAAGATGACACAATGAAGAGACACAATGAGGAAAACACAATGAGAAACACAAATGGGAAGCTGAGGTGGCTCAAGCCAATGGGCACCTCCCTCCCACATGGGAGGTCCTGGGTTCGGTTCCCAGTGCCTCCTAAAGAGAAGACGAGCGGACACAGAGAGCAGACAGTGAATGGACACAGAAAGCAGACAGCAAGCGCAAACAACGGGGGTGGGGGGGAATAAATAAATAAAATAAATCTTTAAAGAAGACAAAAAAACAAACAAACATGGTCCCTACCCTTGAGGAGCTCACAGGGTGGGCAGGAGAGAGACTTGTAAATAAGCAAGTGTCCTACAGAATTTCAGAAGCTGTGACAGATGTCTCTAGAAGAGGGTACAAAGAAAGAAGAGGCTAAATCTGCCTGTTAGTGGTGGGGAGGGATGGTCTGGAAAAGCCTTCAGGGGATGACATTTGAGCTGACTCCTTTACAGATAAACTCTCAAAGTAGACCTACTTCTTTCATGCTCTGGGGGATTACAGGACTCTGAAGTAGTCAGGGGTCACAACTTGCAAAGGCCTTATGACGCAAGGTGGGACTGAATTGTATAGTTGAAAGTACCTAAAAATGATTAATTTTAGGTTGTTTATGTTTTCAGAATAGAACTGCACAACACAAAAATGAACCCTAATATAAACTAGGGATGATAGTTAATAATATAATTATAACAAAAATGTTTGAAAAAACATGGTGGGAATGTTTCTAAAAATCTCAAAATTAGCTGATCTCACCTGAATAATTTGTTAAGAAACAACTGACAAAATGCCAGCCTCATCCATTCATTTACTCACTCAGTATTTGTTGAACGCTTGCTCTGTACCCAGCCAGTCAGAATTATCCTTGCTTCTTTCAGGGAGCTCCCCAAGTTGAACCCAAAAGTCATTCTTACCAAGGGCTAGTACCCTTACACCGAGAAGTCCTTTGGGTATCTCACATTTGACTTGAAAGAGCTTCTCTGCTTTTTATAAACCCACAGCTCACCTTATCAGAAGACCCCCTACCAAGATTTACTACAGAGTTTCAGCATAAATTTTTCCCAGACATTCTTTTCTTTTGTCTCTTCTTGAAGATGTCATCTATGCAAGTGCTTTCATGTGGATGACAAAAGGCCATGGCTGAGAGATCAGTTAGTATAAGGAAGGGTGTGAAGGGAACATAAGTTCAATGGCAAAACTGAGTCCAGGCTAGCAGCGGGAAGGCAATGAGGAGACAGGCCGGGTCAAAGTCAGGTGAGATCAAGCTACAAAACCTCAGAGTGGGCTCCCAGGAATCACAGGAGCAGGGAGCTAGTGCAGAGAGGGTGGGAAAAGAAGTCAGAGCCCCCTTCATTGCTGGATCTATGTCCTCCTCTGTGTGAACACCAGGTCCTAGCGATAGTGCCCTCCTTTGAATTCTAGAGCATTTATCATCTGTACTAGCTTCCCTAGACTTGGGGTAAATAGATGTCTCAGCAGGTTCCCAGGGAAAAAGACTCTGAGACAGAGATTTGCACACAGGAAGTTTAGTGGAGAATGTCCTCAGTAGGATCAATAGCTGAACGGGAGGGAAGGAGGCAGGCTTGGGCAGAGGGAGAAGTTGAACTGTGATGCAGTTGCAACAAAGGCCTCAGCTGATCTCTGAAGCTGAGATGGCCCTTCAGAGTTGTCCAGAATTGGGGAAAGGGGACCATACACCACACTGACCAGTCAGTGGATATGGGCTTCCCTGGGGAGTGGGGTTACCTTGGGCAAGGAGGGCAAGTCCTGGAATGAGAGCCTGTAGCACCCAGGATAGCAGAGTATGGTTATATAATAAATGATGCATTGTTCTCTGTACTTCTCGTTTTGTTTCACCAGTTAGATGATAAGCACATTAGGGGAAGGACTTGGCCTTCCAACTGTATCTCCCACTAATCATGAGCCCTGTTGAAGGCTCATGATAAAATTTGGACCTCCCCAGACAGGATTACCAATTGGGCCTGTAATTACCATTTCTAAAGTCAAGATAAATAGTGATAAATGCATAAAATGGGGATGAAGAGGAGTGACATTTTGACTTGGGATCTGTAATCTTCCTAGAATACTGAAAAGCAGGAGTTGTGGGCCAAGAAAGCTTCTCAGAACCTCAACCTCCTGCTCAGTGTAGTGGCTGTCAGAGAGCAGTCCCCAGACCGGCAGCCGCGGCTCACCCGGGCCTGGACTACTCAATCAGAAACTCTGGGGAGGAGGCCCAGAAGTCTGTGTTCTGACAAGCCCTCTGGTTTGAGAATCACCGCTTTAGTAGTGCAGGACAGCGGTGGTGTGGGCTCTACAGATCCATGCCTCTGGTCTGGGAAAAAGATAAAGACAAGAACAGGAAGCAGAGAAGACCAGAGGTCAACGTGTACATCCCAGGGACAAGACAAAGAACCCAGGCAGGCCCTGACGCTCAGACCCAGTGCCACCGGAAATGAGGTGTGACGGAAAGTATGCTAGCGTGTTTGTTGGCGTCACCTCCTCCTGTTCTGGTCCGAGGGTCCCGTGCTGGTTGTCATTTCCTTCTTGTGGCTGTACTCCCTTCCATTGTAGGTTCTGCATCCTTGGCTGAGAAAAGACGAGGTTCTGCCCAAACTGCTCCACTCTGTGGGAATGAGAAGTGAAACAGGTCTGCGGGCTGCGGGGGGAAGGAGGGCTGCCTGGAGGTGCTCTGGAGACCTGGTGAGTTTCTGGTCCACTCTGACAGTACAACCTCAGCCATTCTAAGGAAAAAAGAAGTGGCCCTCTGTAAGCTGGTTCCTGGAAGAGGAATGCCTCCATTTCAGCAGCTACTCAAGCAGCAAGCATTTGTTGCCATCTATACATGCTCAGAACGTGGGAGACACAGTTCCTACCTGAAAGGTGCTTAGGGTCTAGTTACGGAGAGAGGATCAACCCACCTGAAAGAACAGCAAATGGGTCTGACCTGTAGAATTAAGGGCTCAACTAAATAATACCAACTCTAAGTGCTGGCAATCAGGGAGCAAAAGGCCGTTCAGACTGAAGATCTCATGGAGGAGGCTTGAAGAAAAGGGCTGGGAGGCTGGAAGAAAAGAAGAGGAGAGGGAGTGTGAGTGCACTTTGTCTGGAACTCCAGGAACAGAAGCACGCAAGCAGGGGCAACAGCGAAGAAATAAATCTTGCTAGAGCAGAGAGCAAGGCAGAAAGAGGCAGCCGGTGAGTCGAGGCCAGCTGGAGAAGCCTCAATAGGGCTGCCAGATAAAATACAGGAGTCTCAGTCAAATTTGAATTTCAGAAAAACAATGAATAAGTTTTTGCGATAAGTATGCCCCAAATAATGAAAGACTTTTAATTCTAAAAAAGTATCCATTGTTAATTTGACATTGAAATTTAACCAGGTATCCTGTATTTTTATTTGCTAAATCTGGCACCCCTAATCCTTGAGTACCTATCCTTTATAGTTCCTCACTGATCCCCAGTAGTACCTTCTGAGGTAGTTCTATCACCACCACACCCATTTTACAGATGAGAAAACTGAATCTCAGAGCTGCTCACGGTCATCCAACTACTGAGTCTGTTTCCACAATAGATGCTCTTAACTTCAGGGCTACCTTAAGGAGTTTGGGGTCCATCAGACCTTGGTTCAATCAAAATCTGGCTCTGCCGCTTACTAGGTATATAACCTTTGGTGAGTCATTTAATCTCTCTGAGCCTCAGTTTTCCCCATCTGGGTATAATAACAGTTTCTGCCTTATAGTGTTTTATGAGAATTGAATGAGAGAACTGAACACATAGGAAGTTGCTCAATAAATGGTACTTTGATGATGATGAATGGTGATGGCAGGCCTTCAAACCCAGAAACGGGAGTCATTTGTGATAGTATAGAATGAGAGAAACCGTGGGCAGGCTCTGGAGAAGTGGCAAGACCTGCCATTGCCTCTGCCTTCATATTCCTGCCTTCGGCCTAGTGTCCTGTGCGCCTGGGTTCTCTAACTTGTCTCCCTGCTCTCTATCTGAGCTGACCCCATCCCACTGTGTGGCAGGAGGCTCCGTGTCAAGAGTTCCTTGTTGCCGGTGCTTAGAGGTCGCTGCTTGAACTTCTAGCCCAGGTTCCTGACCGTAAGCAGCCCAGGCCTTTCCACTTTTCTGGCAGCCCCTCAAATCCCTGCCCAGATGTGCCTACATCTCAGTTTTTGTTGTCATCAGGAAAAAAAAATCCAACACATGGAGTATTTTGCATCATTCTACAACCACAAATCACAATCGTTTCCCCCTCCCTATTGTAGAACTCACCCTAATTCAGACTGCTAGGATGCATGCTCTCAACTACTAATCTATATATCTACTGAGTAAGATCAATACAGAAAAGATCTGGTGAGTAAGTTCAGTTTTAGTCATTTCCTGCCTTCTCAGGACAAGTCAGGTCTAGAGATTTGTTGCTGCCTCCTCAGCCTCCCACAGAAGCCCCCTCCCTGCTCCAGGTCTGCTTAACAGTGGGATTTCCCAACAAGCTGCTTCACCTTCTCAAACCCGGCATAAGGAGTCCAAGGTGCTGGTGGCCCAGCCCTTAGCAAAGATTACCTTCCTCTAGTACCATGTCCATGCAAATATTTATTCCTGATAATTTTTCACCTTCAGTGCTTTACTGAGGCAGGAATCCTAGTAAATAAACTAATCTAAAAAAAAAAAAAAAAGGCCAGTTCTCTCTCTGTAACTATCACTATCTTCTGGGGCTAGAAGAGCCACTATCAACCACTGTCCTTCAAGTAGCGCTCCTGATTCCTAATTTTCAGACTGATAGATGTGATTCTCTTGTTCCAGGTAGTGTTTTAGACAGTGTGGCTGTGAGATAAGATTTCTCCTCTTACAGGGTGAATAATAAGAGGAGATTCCAACTATGCAGTCACTCCCAGTCTCTTTTTACTCACTTCCTTATCTGACTTCTAGAACCAATAGCCCCTGGCTCCCGATTCCTTGCCAGCCTCTGATTCTAGACTTTTCTAACCTCCAACTCTGATATACATCTCCAGGTCTCATCTGTCCCCATGCCCCTCACCTACAATGAGTTTCCAGCCTTCCTCTGGCTCTCCCAGCCCTAGTGCTGAGTCCTACCCTCGAGACCCTCAGCCTCCCACCCCGCAACACTGACAATGCACTGAGTCCAGCCATCTGGCCCTCATAAAATGTCCCAGGCTCCATGCCAAGTTGAGCTACAGATTGCAGTGGCCCTCCGTTCCCTAGGAAACGGTAGGCTGAACTGGCTGCCAAGTCAATGGAGGATTTAGGCCATGTGGTTGGCCACCTGGGCAGAAACCTGGCCGATTGCTTTCTTATCTGGCAGTTCCCCTTCCTGAGCTCTGGAGCCCAACCCTATCTGAATCACCTGGACCTTGGAAACCTGCTCCTTTTGAGTCATTTGCAACTAAGAATCCCAGTTCTTTTGGGTCACAGGCCTCTTGGATATCTGATGAGTGCCCTGCCTTAATTAAGTCTTCTGGACTCTGATATATCTAGTTCCTGGATGTCCTAGGCCTCTGAGAGCTGGACTCCTAGAATTTGCCATCCCATCCCTGGAACCCAAATCTCTGAGTCACCAGAGTCGGGTATCTTTCCCTAGCTCAGTAAAAACCAGCTGTGTTGGGAAGCGGATGTGGCTCAGTGGATAGAGCCCCCGTTTACCATATGGGAGGCCCGGGTTCGCGCCCCGGGGCCTCCTTGTGAGGGCACGCCGGCCTGAAGCGGTGCGGTGGGCTGATGCAGCGGCCTCACGGCAGGAGGCGGCTGTGGCGCAATGGATGGCGCACCCGTTTACCATATGAGAGGCCCCGGGTTCGCTTCCCGGCGCCTCCTTGTGAGGGCAGGCCGGCTCGCGCGGTGTCGTGGGCTGATGCAGCAACCTCACGGCAGGAAGCGGCTGTGGCGCAATGGATAGCGCACCCGTCTACCATGTGAGAGGCCCCGG
>JAQZBX010037898.1:0-23629 GCA_029593785.1 Cabassous unicinctus | reverse complement strand
ATTTTATTTTTTTTAGGAGGCACCAGGGATTGAAGATTGAACCCAGGACCTCGTACATGGGAAGCAGGTGCTCAACCATTGAGCTACACCTGCTTCCTCAATTGAATTTTTGCTCTTGAATCATCATCTTTTGAGCTCACAGTTAACACTGACCATCATCTGGAGCATTGGCTGCACCTGCCTAGACTCCCTGGAGACCCTCTGGGCCTTGGTTTCCCCGCCTGAGCAATGGGAGTTTGGACCCCTGCCCACCCCTGTGATAAGCTTTGTGGGCACCCACCCTTAGGACTGTGGGATCCCCGAGGATCCAGATGAGGAGGGGGCATCGGGTCAGGCTGGGAGAAGCGAGAGGATCGGGGGTGCTCGGGCGGGAAAAGGCTGGGCCAAGGCTGGAGCCTCACCGCTAAGCAAGCAGGCGGAGGAACAGACGGTGTGCAGAGCTCCGTATTCCTGGGGACCCGCCTGTGTGCACCCATGTCTGTGCTCACGTATGCGTGTGCATGTGTGTGCACTGCATGTTTGCATCTAGATCTGTGCACACGTCATGGACACATCTGAGTGGCTTGTTTGCATGTACATGTGTCTCTCCACCTCTATATACACGTCTCTGAACATGCCTGTTTGTGTTCCTGCTGCACACACCTGTGTCTGTAAAGAAACCCACGTGTGTACAGGTTCACCTGTGATAGAGGAATCGGAGGAAGCAAAGTTGCCCTGGGTAGGGCAGGAGCTATGCCCACTGGAATCTGAGCGCTGGGGGCTGGGCAAGAAGGCTCCGGAAGCCTGTGACACAGGAGCCTGAGGTTCAGGAGAGGCGAAGACTGGGGAGCCAGTGTGCCCAGAGGGTGCCTGACAGTCCACGTGGAGCCTCCCCAGGCACCCCTCCCAGGGTCTCCCTCATTCCAAAGATGCCCGGTGCCTCCAGGTCAGTCCAGACAAGGGTCTGCCCCTTCCCCCACCGGCCCTTAGCCGTGCAGGTCCCTCTGCCGGAACTGCTGGGCACCGTCCTCTGGAGGTCTTCGGGGGCTCCCCGCCGGGAGCCAGCCTGCAGGCCCCGCAGCCATGGGGCAGGCGCCCAGGAGTATTTTTGCAGAATGAAATTCGGAATCAGCTCCTGGTCTGGAGGTCGGGACCCCAGGGGTCATCTCAGGGCAGGGCCCTGCCCCGACCGAGGGCATCTGCAGGAAGTCCCATCCTGCTGTCCAGGGAGTGCGCGTGTCCCCCCACCTCCCCTCACCTGGTTTGAAAGATTTTTGTCTCCGTTTGATTAATCTGTTCCTTCCATGTTATTGAGATTTTTCTGGCTCCCAGCCTGGCTTCCATGGGGAAGGGGGAGGCCTGGCCACAGGACCCTTCCAGGGGCCCCCATCCCTCCTTCGTGGCCGCCACCTGCCCCTGTCAATCTCAGGACCCTGATCCCAAGGGCCGCCAATCACCTCCCTGACATTTCCATTGCATCAGCAGCAGCCAATCGGCGGGAGCAGCGAGGCTGGGCTAGAGCATGGGGAGAACCTGTGTCCAGGGTCCATCTTCAATCTCCACCTGGTTACTGGACACTTGCTGGGCTCAAGTCCACCACTCAAATCTGTGCCATGCCACTCTGAACCTCAGTCTCCTCTGTAAAATGGGAGCAGTGGCTTCCCCTCAGGAGACTCTGGGATTAGATGAGATACTACACAGAAGGGCCTGGAACCCCCCCGTGGTCTCTGGGGGGTAAAGGGCTCAGGTCCAGCCCAGGATCTCAGCCAGATGGAAACCCACCTCCCTGCTCCCTCCTCCCTCCTGGGAGGTGCTCCTAGGTCGGTGTGAGGGCCATCTCGTCTGGGGTCTCCCGAAGCCCTGTGCTATCCTGCAGTTGTCACATCCCCAGCCCAGGGACCAAGCCACTGCTTATGGGGTGTCGATGGACTGAGGGGGCCTCTGGCACGTGCAATATGGAGGAGGAGCAGGTGGTGGGCTAGTACCATGGATCCTGGTGGAGAAGCCTCTGTCGGGGTGTCATGTCTAAACACTCAGGCTGCACCGGCCACCCCAAATGCCGCAGGGGGCTGGTGGAGACCTCGGATTCGCCACCCCACGGCTCACAGCAGACAAGGGTGCAGCCCCCTCCGGAACCCCGAGGGGTCTGGGCTGCCGTGTGTTGGGAGCCCCCGGCCTCCCTCCCCACCAGCTCTCCAGCCACCCGTGGCCCACGCTCACCCCGAGACACACCAGGCGGCTGTGGACGCAGACTCGCGCTATTTTATTTCACTCTTTCCAGTTTGAAGCTACGATCATGGGTGTTTAGAGTTATACAAATGACACTTACAAAAAAAAGACTAAGGGCACCAGAGTGAGATGGACGGCAGTGGGTGGTGGGGAGCCCAGGGGGCCGGGGCGGAGAATGGGGGGGCCAGGCGGCTCGCCCCAGAGCTCCCGGCCGGGCTTTCCAGTCCAACGCGGAGCACCGAGCACGGCAAGGGGCAGCAGCCGGAGACAGAGAGGGGCCCGGGCGGGCGAGCCGAGATGGGAGCCCCCGGGAGAAGCGGGGGCCCTGAGACCCCCTCAACACGGCTCGCCGCTACAGCCGGGCACCTCCAGCCATAAGCTCCATTTGGAAAAAAAAATACTGATTTGGTCATTTTCTGCTTCCAGTCAGGCCAGGGTGGGAGGAAAGAGGAGAAGGGGCCGAGGTTCCAGTTACATCCCGCCGCCCTGCCGGGGGCTCCCAGAGCCCCCCAGCCGCCCGCTCCTCCTGGGCCACTCGGGGGAAATGAGGCTCAGAGTCGTCTGAGGTCCGAGAGAAGGGGTCAGCCTCGCCTGCCGGTCCTCAGGTGGCTGGACATGGGGTGACGGGGGCAGGGGTTTCCAGTTTGAAAGGCAAGGGGGGCTCGCCCCCTACCAGGGAACCCCCCGCCAGAGAAGAGTTGGCGGGGCGGCGGGGCGGGGGCGGGGCCTAGTACTCCCAGAGCGTGGCGGGGTCGATGGTCTCGGCCGAGGCCTTGAGGACCCCCGCGTGGTCCCCCTTCAGGTAGCGCCCGCCCACCTTGATGGCCACCTTGTTGTAGTCACAGAACTCGAAGAAGAAGTCCACGGGGGCGTCACTGCTACTGGTGACGGAGGAGTCGCCGCCCACCGTCCAGTACTTGCCGGTGGAGTCTGGGGAGACGGACACGCCGTCAGGGCTGCCCGGGACGCCCTCCCGGCCCAAGGGCCCCTCTCCCACCTCAGGGGGGACGCCCCCTCAGACCACGGCTTCCGGAACGGGGCTGGGGTCTGGCGTGCCCACCCGACACTCTCCTGCCCGGGCTCGGGAAACGCCCTCAGGGGAGAGTTAGTGCCTAACGGGGTGGGGGGTGGGGGTCAGGCGTCTGCCTGGGGGGTGAACAAGCTTCTGGGTCAGGACGGTGGTGACGGCAGCACAGCACTGTGATGTCACTAATGCCGCTGGGGCCACGCACTTGAAAGCGGGGGACACGGGAACTGTCGGCTTATACGCACGTAATTACGATAAAAAATTAGTAAAAAAAGAAAACGTGTTCCGAATCCAAACCAGCGCTCCAGGACTGCCAGGGACCCTCCCCCACCACTCAGGGCGTGTCCCCCCACTGCCTGGGGTGGGCAGGGGCAACCCCCTCCCCAGCAGAGACGAGCAAGCAGAGGGCCAGAGCCCCCGGTGGCCACAGGACGTCGTCCCCAGGCCCCTGCCACGGCCCCCCACCAAGCCATGGCACCAAGACCCCACCGGGTGGCGCCCTGGACTCCCCGTGCCTCCGCCGCCCCCAGGAGAACCTGCCTTTGATGTTGTAGGCGCCGTCGTTGAACTCCAGCTGGAAGACGTCGTAGCTGGAGCGGTTGGCGTCCAGCGTGCCCGTGAGCTTGCGGCAGCCAACGAAGCCGTGCTCCCCGCGGAACACGATGATGGGCCGGTTGATGAGCTTCATGAGGAAGAGCTCGGCGTCCCCTGTGCCAGGAGGGCGTCAGTCAGCCTCGCGGGAGAACCAGGGGTCTCCGCTGGGGTTGGGGAGGGACCCCGCCATGGGCAGACCCTCTGGGGCGAGGGCAGAGCCCGGGGACCCGCAGCTGGGGGTACCTGCAGTCTCCACCGAGGCCGCCAGCTGCCCGTTCTTCTTGGCCGTCACGAACTTGCCGTTGGACGCACGCAGCGTGATGCGCCGGTCACACCACTCGATGTCGAAGTAGCAGCTGGCGTTCCTGGGGGGGGGGGGGCATCAGGAGGGTGGCCCCGGACCCCCGGGCACCCTGGGCGGCGAGCGAGCGCGGGGCGCTGGGACACTCACTTGGTGGAGGCGGTGGACTGCACGCCCCCGGTGGCCGTCAGCGTCCAGTACTTGCCCGTGTGGGTGCGGAAGGCGCACTTTTTGGTGTCGCGGTCGATCTCCAGCTGGAAGGTCTCCTGGTCGGTCTCTTCGTCCTGGTTGGCCGACAGGTCCATCCCTGTGGGGAGAGCCAGGAGGTGGCACGGGGGACCCGAGGGCTGGACGGGCGGGGCGGTCAGGGACAAGGTCAGCGGGGCTGTTTTCACGTCCCGTTTTCTGATCACAGAACCTCTGAACTAGCGGCGGCAAAAGGACATCCCTTGTCTTTGGGGAGCTGAAACATCTTGGAACTAGACGCTGGTGACGGTTGCACAGTATTGTGAATGCAATTAACGCCACCAAAGCATACGCTTAAAAGTGCCTAAAACGGCAAGGTTTTTGTGAGGTACGTGTTCACCACCACAAAATAAAAACCAGACATCCTGGAGCCGGCGGGGAGGACCTGGGCGCGGCCTGGGATGAGACGCTAAGGACTGCTGCGGTTACAGAGGGAAACGGCCCCACTTTTCAGACACATACGGAAGGACCTGGAGCTGAAGTGACAGGATGTCGGGGTCTGCCTTCAAACACGACTAAAAACGACCAATGAGGAAGTACAGGAAGCAAGTGGGCAGAACGCAGCAGCGGGGAGTGGGCGCGTGGCGCTTGGTTATATTCCTCCTGCTTCCGTAAAGGTGTGAAAGTCAAAATAGCAAAGCATGAAGGGGTACGTGCTCCTTTCAGAAAACTCAGAAAATTCAGAAAAGCATAAAGCCCCACCCCCTACCCCAGAATACCACTGCTAACCGTCGGTCGACACACCCTTCTAGACTTTTCCTTTGTACGGACACGGAGCCTTTCTTTACCCAAAGGTGTGTGTGTTCTGTGTATCTCGACTTGCAAACTGCGTTTTCTACCAAATACCTGTACGTGCCTCTCCGTATCACAAAACCACCTGTACGTGACGATTTACTAAGCGCGCACGCTGCCCGTCCACAGACGAATGGGTAAAGAGCGGGCGCTCCGGGCAGTGGAATACTATTCAGCCCTGAAAAGCAATGGAGCCCTGATCCGCCTCGAAGACGACACGCCCAGGGGGAGAAACCGACACAGGACAACCGTCGGGTTCCACCCACAGGAAATGGCGGCGCGCCTGGGTTCTGAGAGCCGCAGGGACGCCCACGCGCTCCGCGCCCTCCGCCGGCTGGGCTCAGGGTTTCACGAGTGCGTGGCCATCAGGGCTGGAGGGGCGCCAGAGGTCCCCTCAGAGGAGGAAACTGAGGCAGGCAGGTGGTGCAGCCAGGTCGGGACCCGCCCCAGAGCCGCAGCCCCAAGGACTCGTCCTTTGTTCCTGAGGACGATGGCTCCATCCTGGGCCACTCACGGGTCCCCATGTCAGCGCAGCTCCCCACTTCACAAAGAAGGAGACTGAGGCTGAGTGGGGATGTGCCGTGGCCTGAGACCACACGGAGAGAAGGTAAGGGACCCGGGGGAGGGGAGGTGGGCAGACTCGTCCTCCATCCTCCCAGCCACCCTGGCCTGTGGCCTTGTGGATGTGGCCTCCCTGAGCCAGGCCCTCTGGGAACTCCGTGGGCTCGCCCCCGCACTGTCCGCCGTCGCCACTCGGTGAAGCACCGGGCCTGAGCCACTGGAGCAGAGGCCACGCCCCTACAAACCAGCCCACCTGCCCACCCCCATCGGGCTGCTGGGAACCCTTAGCAGGGCAGCCCCCACCTTGCACCTGTCACCCTGAGGGCTCCCACCCCCGATTCCGCCCAGGAGGGCCACCACACCACGCCCCTCCCCGCCCACAGCCCTGCTCCTCAGAAACCCACCCTGCCCGGTGCACAATGGACGAGCTGATGGGACCAAGGGAAGGGAACAGACCTACCGCAGCAGAGGACAAGACAGGTGGGTACTCCGCTCACCCTAACACAGCCTTGCAAACAAACATGGCGCTTACCAGCCCACCTGCGAACAAATGCAGGAAGATGAGCGGTTCCCTCTCAATAAATGAGAACAATGGCCCCTGAGTGCTTGACCAGGGGCAGCCAGTGCGCCACAGGCTTGACACACACCAGCTCTAATCTCACAGCAGCTCCAGGAAGTGACCGCCAACACGCTCCTGACACAGGAAGACGGCAAGGCCAGCAGTGGCCCGACACTGCCCAGGGCCCCACGCCCACCATCAGCTCGTTGCTTCAGCCTCTGACCTGGTTTGATGCTACGGTCTGGGCCGCAGTAAAGTATCCAGAGAGAAAGCCCCGGCACCCGTAGGCAAGCGCCTTCAGCTTACTGAGCCTCAGTTTCCCCACCCGTACAAAGGGTCCAGTCTCCATTTTGCCAGGATGTTGACAGGATTTTGGATCCTGATGCCAAGTAGACACCAGGGAGGAGCTCCCCCCACCCCAGCAGCGCCCCCCTCCCCAGCCCTGCCCAGATGGGAAACGCCTCGCTTGGCCTTGGAGGCTCTAATTAGAGCTGCGTTACCATGGGAACAGGTTTTTCCTCAGCATTTTCTTTTCCTCAACAGCAGCACAGAAAACCTGAGTCACAGGCCCACGGGAGCCCTGGGGAGCCAGGAGAGGCGGAGGCTCTGCCACTGCGCCCACAGGCTCATCTCCCGCCTTCCTCCAGAGAGCCTTAGCGGGGCCAGGGTGACAAAAACAGCAGACACCCCTGGCCCTCGCCTGCCCCCCCTCCCCAATCATGACTTTTCTTATCTCCTGCAACCTTCGAAGGCGGCCAAGGCGGACACTGGCCACCTGGCCCGCTTCTGCCTAAAACCCTCCATGGCTCCCCAGCACCATCAGAGGCCTTCGCTTGGCCAAGACCATGCGTCAGCGGTTCCCAAATTCCCTGGGCTTGTTCGAAATATGCATCACCACCTCCATCCCACCTAGGAGAAGGGACCTGGAATCGACTATGGCTTCACCTCACTTGTCCCATTTCCAGTCAGCTCTTGCCATACCTGACTACTTCAAAACCCTGTTCTTATACAAGCCATTCCCTGGGTCTGGAATGCCCTGACTCATTGGGAGAACTCCTATACATCCTGCAAAGCCCAGCTTGACCTCCTCAGCAAACTAGCCCCCAAGCAGCTAGGACAGAGCACTTCCTGAGCCAGGCTCCAGACCAGGTCCTGGGTGGGGCGTGGGACACCCAGGGCGAGGAGCCTAGCGGGAGATGGCACTGACAGCTGTGGGACAAGGCACGTGGTGCAGCACTGCCCAGGGCCTGGCAGGACCCAGGGCAGGAAAGGCTCCTTCCACCCAGGGAGGACAGCGTGGAAGGATGAGGAGTGCCAGCTCGGCAGCCTTGCCACCCATCCGTCCAGGCCATCCCCAGCTGCTGTCCTCACCCATGAAGGCGACACAGAATGGACACATGTGCTCTCAGGCACCAGGGACCTCACACCCTCGTGGCAGCCCCAGCCGCAAAGCCTGGCTCAAAAAACCTGCTCAGGGCAGGGCTGGGGGCAGCCTGCACTGGCCTGAAGACCACACTTGACGACGGGGAAACTGAGGCGGCTGAAGAGCAGAATGCAGCTTCAGCAGGGAGTGCCCACCTCCTCCAGACTGGCCCGTGCAGGCCTGCGGAGATGATTCACATCCCCCCGGCGGCAGGCAGGGCCCCAGGACCCTCCCCCTTCCTGGCCTGGCGTTCCTGTCATGTGTGAGAGCGCAGACCCCGCCTCCCTGCCACGCAGGCCTGTCCAAAATGGCCTCTGCAGACACGTGCCTCCCCCCACGACAGCCCTGGTCCCCTCGAGCTCATTTCCTGCAGGCCTAGGAACCCCCAGGCACCCTCATCCCACCCTAGGAAGCCCTGGATCAGCTACTATGGGGACAAGCTGAGCCCCACCCAACCCCCCCCCCGGGGGGGTGGGAGAACCCTGGCCTAAAGCCTCTTAAAGTTAAAGATGAGCAAACCCTGGCCTGGGTTTCCGGCTCCTCCTGCCGCCTCAGCCTGAATCACCAGCGTGATGCCCCGAGCTAGACTGGCTGGGGAGCAGCTGCCCAGGCTCGCCACCTGCACCGCCAGGAACACCCTCAGGCTCTTTCTGTTCCTTCTGTGGCCCCAAGAGCCAGGGCCATCTGCTCTCACCACCTTTCCCCAGGGAAGGTCGAGGACAGTCAGGCTAGTCCCGGAGCAGGTCTCAGCAGTGACAAGCACCCAGCCATCATGGGCCATCTACCTGCCTCACGAGTTTCTTTCCAGCCACACTGGACCTTCTCTGTGCCTCCCTGCCTCAGGGCCTTTGCACAGGTAGTCAGCAGCCTGTGACCCTCCCACACCCCCACTACATGCTACTTCCCATTCATTCTTCAGGGCTACCCAAAATCTTCCTCAGAAATGGCCACCCTTCCACCTAAACTGGGACCTCGATGTGCTTCCTGTATCCCTAACCCTTTGCTGGAGACATCTGGGATTTTCACCACGTCCAGACAGAAACGGAGGCTGCACCAGGGAAGGCACCCCCTGCCCAGGTGAACATGCCACGTGGGTGGTGGGTGAGGACTCCATCCCCACCAAGGACTGTGGGACACTGGGAGAAGCCCCCTGACCTGCAGTGGCCCAGCACAGCAGGAATTCACACTGGACTGGGGGGAGGGCATGTGGCTGGTTGGGTGGCCTCTGGGGGGGCCAAACAAGAGCCCATTCTGGAGTCAAATGGACCCGTCCCACAAGCTGCTTGCTGTGTGACGTTAGGCAAACGGGCTCCCTCTCTGGGCCTTGACCTGCTCCTCTGTAAGAGGGAGGTGGTGCCCCCCACCTCCATCAGCCAACTCTGCACAGGGCAGCCAGCACCCCAAGCAGGCCTCCACCTTTACTGGCTCTGCCAGGGAGGGCAGCCTGGTGGGGAGAGGGGCCTGGTGGGACGGGCGGCCTGGTGGGGAGGGGGGCCTGGTGGGGAGGGGGGCCTAGTGGGACCGGCAGCCTGGTGGGGAGCAGGGCTGGTGGGGAGGGCAGCCTGGTGGGACCGGCGGCCTGGTGGGGAGGGCGGCCTGGTGGGGAGGGCCGCAGTCAGGAAGGCCTCCCTCCCCGCTGACAGGCTCCCACCCAGCCGTCTCCAGGAAGCAAGATGCGAGGGGCTCCCCAAAGGCGGGAGAGGACTCCAGGAAGGACAGAAAGCGCCTACGGGGGAGCGGGGGTCTGAGAGAGAAGGGAGCGGGCGGGTTGGGGATGGCGGGGAGACGGGGTGAGGAGGATCAGGTTGCAGCCGATGGTTCCGGGCGGGGGCCCTGGGGGGTTCACACGAGGGGAGGGAGTTTCCCGAGGGAGCCGGGCCTGGGGCTCCCCGCTCCCGCCGTGGCCGCGGGCGCAGGGCGGGGTGCCGGGCGGGGTGCCACCCGCGCCACGCCGTCCGGGACGGGCAGCGGCGCGAGGAGGGCGGCTCGGGACCCCGGGCGCGGGGGCTCTGCAGGGAGGGCCCCGCCAAGGGCCTCCCCTCCCCCGCCCCGGGGCAGCCGGCTCTCCCATCTGCGGAGACCCCGCAGGACAAAGGGGGCGAGGGAGGGCCCCGGCGAGACGGCCCACCCCCCGGCGCACAAAGGCCGCGGCCGCGAGCGCGGGGCAGACCCGCGAGGAGGGGCTGGGGGCAGGGCAGGCACTCGGGGGCCCCCTCCCCCAGCAGAGGCCGACCCCGCCCCGCAGCGGGAGGGGGCGGGGAAGGGGAAGGCCGGCGGGGAGGTGGCCGCGCAGCCCACCGCCGCCGAGGCCCCGCCAAGCTCCGCCACCGCCCGCGGGGCGAAGGGCCCACCGCTGGGGGCAGGGCCCCGAGACAGCAGGCGAGGGGCGCCCCCTCCCCACGCGCCGGGCCGGCGGGGGCGAGGGAAGCAGCGCGCGCGGGGGCACGCGGATGGGGCGCGGGACTCGGAGGGCGGCAGGCGGGGCCGGGGAGCCCCGCGACCCCAGCGCGGGCGGAGGGGCCCACCCCCACCCCTCGCCCCCTCCTCCAGGCCCTGCGCATGTCCCCCGGCTGCGCGCGGTGGTGTCCGGCGCGCCGCCGGCGCGAAAGGGCGGGAGGCCGACCCGGCGGGGGCCGCTTTGTGCGCGGCGACAGGCGGCGCGCGGTGTCCCCACTCACCCTGGCGCGTGGACACGTTCCTCTCGTTGGCCGCCTGCAGCACGACCTGCGCGCAGCTCTGCTCCAGGGCGAAGAGCTCGTCCTTGCCCGCCTTGGTGGCCTTGCCCGCCTTGAGCGTGCCGCTGGGCCCCGACGGCGCCAGGTAGCGGCCGTCGCAGTCGCGGAAGGCCACCTTGCCCGAGCGGAACTCGAGCGTGTAGCCGGTGGCGGGCTCGGGCCGCGCCACGAGGCGCCCGTCGTGGCGCAGGAAGCGGTGGTCCGCGGTCTGCAGGCTGTAGCGCTGGTCCTGGAAGGCGAGTGTGATGAGCGAGTCGACGCCCCAGGGCACGTCGCGGTCCACGGCGATCTCGTCGGCCGGCCGCGCGCTCAGGTGCGCGTAGCGCTTGCGGGTCAGGCTGTAGATGGTGACCTGCGGGTGCATGGCGATGTGCACGCTCCACTTCTCGGCCGGCGACACGCTCTGCGCGAAGCACGACAGGCGGTCCTCGGTGCCGCCGAAGTAGCGCCGGTGCGCCTCGGACTGCAGCGACCAGCGGCCGTCGTCGTGCGCCACGATGAGGAAGCGGCAGTCGGGCCCCGGCGCCTCGCGCTCGCAGCTCACGTTGCCGTCCTTGTCGGCCGCCAGATAGCGGCCCAGGTGGCTGCGCAGGCACACGGCCGCGCTGCCCGCCTCGTCGGGCGGCTGCTCCAGCGCCCAGATCTGCTTCTTCTTCAGGCTGCTGGCGGACGCGTTCACCTTGAAGCCGAACGCCTCGGCCGTCAGGTACTTGTTGCCGCAGTTGATGAGGCCGAACTGGATCTGCACGGCCTCGGCCGTGCCGTTGGCGGCCATGGCGGCTGCGGCCCGGGCGGCGGCTGGCGGGTCCCCGCGGCGGCGCCCGCGCTCCTTTGTTCGGCGGCACTGGCCGGGCGCGTACCCTCCGCAGCGCTCCACAAAGCGCGCCCGCGGCGCCCCGCGCCGCTTTATAGGCGGGGTGACGTCAGAGCCGCCAGCCCCCGCCCCCGCCCCGCCCCGGGGCTCGCGGGGGAGGGGGTCGGCGGGCGGGGGAAGCGAGCCCGCGGGGGTCGGGGGGCGCGGGCAGATGGTGGGGAGCGCTCGTCCCCGGCGGCCCCTCCCCGGGCTCGGCCGGCTCAGCGGCCAAACCCGCCACTTGGGCCGCGAGGGGAGGCCGCGGCCACCGCCCCTGCCCCACCTCCAGCCGTTGCCCCACCCGCCGCAGCCCGCGGCCTGAGGTCACCCACAGTCCCGGGCGCCCCCCGCCCCGAGCCGAGCGGGGCACAAGGAGGGTATGGCCCAGACCGAGGCCGCAGGGGCGACAGGGCGTGGGCGCCGGTGCTGCTCAGAGGAGGCGGCCGAGAGCGGGAGAAGGGGAGATGGGGGGTCCCGCAGGCCCCGCCGCGCGCCGCCCTGCTGTCCCTGAGGCCCCGCGCTGGCCCCCCCAGAGCCGGGGCTGCGGTTCCCTGAGGCTCCCCTCCAGGGCCTCTTGCCTGGCGGCCACCATAGCCCTCGTGATGCCCAGGCCCGCGCCCCGCTCCCCAGAGAGGTCTGGACCGCGGGTGACCCGTGTCCCCAAGTCCTGAGTTTGCTGTGCCAGGCGGTGGGGAGGGCAGGGTGGGGACTGCTGTTCCCCTTTTACCAGGTGGGTCAGAGGGCCCAGCATTCTGGGGTGGCTCAGCCCTGAAGGGTGCCCCCCCAGACTTCATGGGGCTCCGAGTTGGGCACACAGACACCCAGGGGGATGGAACCCTGCTGGCAGCCCGCCATCCTGCAAGACCCCCAACTACTAACCCTTCTCCCTCAGAGGGGACATTCCCTACAGACTCCCCTTCTCCCCCCTGTCGCCCCTCCCCCCACCCCCTCCCACCCCCCAGTCTAGAAACACTTCCCTTTTCTCAGCCTCTCCAAAGGCCATGACTTTTCCGGGACATTCCCCACATGCCAAGAAGGCCCCGGAATGCCAGCGTGACCATGGGCTGCCCACAAGTTCTCGGGGTGGGCCGTCCCCACCCTGGGCAAACGGCACTCCACTGGCTCCCGGGCCTGGTCCCTTTCTGGAGGGACCGACTGCTCTGCGCTCTGCCCCCCTCCAGGAAATCCCCTCCAGGGATTTTTGATGGTGAGCGGAAGATGGTGCCACCTTCTCGCCATCACGGCTCAAATGGGTTACAGAGCCCCAGACAGGGCTTCCCCCTGGCACAGACCCCACCCTCAGAGCCAAGGAAATCAAAAGTTGCTCCTTTGGGGGGTTTCTAATGGGTCACGCAGACCAGGACTCAAAGCCCAGCCATTCACTGGCTGTGTGACATTGGACAAGTTACATAACCTCTCTGAGACTCAGTTTCCTCTTTTATGGAAAATGTACCAGTTTTCCATCCAAGGGTGATCTTAAGAGTCCTTGGGGGCATGGAGCTCAGTCAGACATGCCCCTGCCCACCCTCAGGACCCAGCCCAGCCCCCAGGATGACTCCACCTAGCAGAGACCCCAAACCTCCAGCTAACTACAGAGGCTCAGAGGAGAGGAGGCTGGGTAACTGCAGGTGTTCACGGAGGCCTGTGGGGTGCTGGGCTCTGTGTGCTATGAACCCCACATACCCTAAGACCAGAGCCCGCAGCTTCTGGCCGGGAGCCACCTCCTGCAGCTGCCTCGGGAGGCCAGGAAGGGGGCTGCTGCTGCAGGCTCCTGCTCTCAGCAAGCGGGGTGATGGCCTGGGCTGGCATGTCCAGCCTCCTGGCTTCCCATTCACCTCTCTGGCCCTCGGTTTTTTTCATCGCAAAAGGGGCATAAAACGTAAACTGGGGCCGAGGGGGTTCCTGGGATGGATGCTCAGTTTCCAAACTGAGGAAGTCCCGGGCAAACCAGCACTGGTCAGCCAGCCTACAGCCCAAGCACGCTGCACGGCCTCCGCACTAACAAATGTCACCCTCTCACTCTTCATTTCACATCACTGACAGTGGGCCAGCCTGCCTCCAACCCGCCGGGCCCCAGCCAGTCTCGACCCTGCCATCCAGCCACACGACTGGGCCAAGCTTTGGGATCCCTCATCCAGAAGCACTGAGCCCTGTACTTGATTGTTTAAAAGAAAACCAGAAAGAGCATTGGGAGAAAGGAGGCCCATGGAGAATGGGACCTTTCAGCTGGGGTTTTGAGGGCACATAGGAGTTCTCCACAGGACAAGGGCACTCACGGTCAAGTGAACAAAATAGATCCTGAAGTGTTGGGGAAGGATAGGTTAGTCGTAGGGCTGGTGGAGGGCGTATACCTGGAGTCCGTTTATGAAGAATTGTCGGTAATATCAACAGACGTGGAACTAGATAAAGACTTTGTTGTTGTTTACTTTTTCCAAATAGACGATACATTCATCTAAAACCATCAAAAGGCCTTTGTCCCCCCACACCCATCACCCAGCGTCTCAGATAGCTGCTGCTATATTTGTTTCTTATGTGTCTTTTCTTTATATAAAGACAAGCAAACGTGAGCATATATTCTTATCTTTCTCGGTATTTTTAAATAGTATTTTCAGCGCTGCTCGTTTTACTGTGTCTCCGCACTTGCTCTGCTGCTGATCCTGCGTGATGTTCCACTGTGTGGACGCGCTGTCATTTACGACATTCACCTGTGGTCCTGGGGGGCCTGCTTTGGCCAAGTGCCCCTCCCTCCAGTTCAGCCCTCAACCACAGACTGGCGTGTTTTTGTGCTTCTCTTTGTCCTCAGCTTGAATTCCACCTCAGCTTGAATGCCTCTGGCAATGGGGAACTCACTCTTTCCTTTGTCCAAAGCCAATGTTGGGTGGCACGGATGTGCCCTGCTCTCGGGTGGATGTTCGGGAGTCCTGGCCCTCGGCCGCTGCCAGCAACAGGGTGTCTCCAGGACAGGGCAAGCTGCCAGATGCTGAGTTGGGATCACGGGCCCTTGACTGGGGGTTACAAGCATCTTGGGCTTTTAAAATCACAATTATTGCTGGGAGGAGACATAGGAACAAGGTCTCAGGTTTAACAAACGAGCATCTTCCAAAAGCCTAGGGCCTGCCCCATGCCGAGTGCCCCCCCGCCCCCCCAGCACGTGGGTCTCTATTTCACTGGGCACCTGAGCAGTCCTTTCTGCAGGCCCTGCCTCGCGTCCCTCTGGGGAAGGACGGGGACACGGACACTGTGTCCCTGGGTTCTGCAGGAACCTGGGTGCCACCGGAGCTGCCTTGGAAAGTGGGCACAGCCCGGGGCCAACTGAGGAGCTCGGCTGAGGCCAGGCCCGGGCTGCCCACACACTGGGCTCCTGCAGCTTGTCCCGAAGGGACACGAGGCCACCGGGAAGAGCTGGTCAGCTTGCCTGCAGCCCACCTCCCTGCCCGAGGTTCCGAGCCACGGCGAGTGGTGCCCCCTGGTCCCCAGCCCAGCAGCTCCGGAAGGTTCCCCGGGCCCTCCGCTGACGAAGCTGGGCTCTCTGAAATGAAATCACAAGGCAAAGCCTGGCCTGGAGGTCAAGGGCGTGGACTCTGCCGTCCCGCGACCTCGGCTGGGGTCCGTGCTGACACAGCTTGCCCTGGAGCCCTCAACAAGCTCCCGCACTTCTCTGCCTCGGTTTCCCCATCTGCCCAACGGGAAAAACAACAATCGTGAAGAGTTTCTCACAGAAACGCAGGCACAGTTATAAGGACGCACTGGTTATTACCTAAGACAAAAGCTCCCTGAAATATCTGCCAGTGAGACGCCATGGTGCCCGGGATTTGCCTTAAAATATTCCAGATGGGTTGGTGGGCATGGGGGCAGGGGCTCCTTAGAGGGTCCTCTCCACTGGGACAAAGGTTTGGAAATTTCCATAATAAAGAGTTTTTAATAAAGTGCACTCCCCAAAAATTGAAATACTCCAGCCCCCACCCCCCCAAAAAAACCAACCAACCCACCGTAGGGGCGGGGACCAGGTGGGCTGTGGCTCATCATTGGGCAGGGCGACGCTACAAGGAGGATGCCAGCTCTAATGTCTGGGCAAAGCGTTTCAGAGCTTAAGGTTTAGGAGATGAAAACCTGACAAACCTGAAGACCTCCTTCGCTGGGGCCGTGGTCCCGTCTGGCTGGTGGGGTCCAGCTCTATCCTGGACGCGAAGCCTCCCACCGGCCCCTGGGACGCGCTTCCCACCTCCCCAGAACGCCAGCATCCGTGGGGGCTGCGGCCCTGGCCGGGCGGGGAGGCGGGCCTGAAACCGGGAGGATCCCGTCCAGCCCTTCTCGACCAGGGGACAGCGGCCCACGGTCACCCACGTGGCGAAGGTGCGAAGTGCCATGGAACTGGACGCTTCGAAAGGCTTCCTTTTACGTGAGGTGTGAATTTCACCTCTGTAAGAAAGTCAACTGGCCAGTCTTGGGGGCAGGGGGAGAAACGTGGGCAAGCCACGGGGTGAACCAGGGCCCTGGACCGCCAGCTGCCTGCTGACAGCGAACCACGGCGTATGATTGCTGAGCAGACAGCTCGGGACTCCTGGCCGCACAGCCTCCCGCCCCGGCCACGCGGCCTTGCACACACACATGCACACACACCCCACCGTCACACAGCCTCCCGCCCCGGCCACGCTGCCTTGCACACACACATGCACACACACCCCACCGTCACACAGCCTCCCGCCCCTGGCAGGGACTTTCCTGAGGCTTCCCAGCCCTGGGTGGCCTCATGCCCTTCCAGCCCTGCCGTCACCTCCTGCCGCTTCCCCACCTGGGCCCCCCACCCCGCTTTTCAGTCTCACATCCCCTCCAGCTTGTCTCCTGGTGACTTCCCCAGAAGCCTCTCGTCACCCTCCCAGGGCCCTGCCGGCATTTCCTGACCTGGGTGCCATGCGCGGTCAGTCCTGACCATGGTCCAGAGACGGGGGTCCCAGCCCCTCTGCAGCCCCACGTGGCCCCTCTGCCCTGCCTTTGAAATCAAGGGTCTCCGTGACACCGTCCTGGGGGCTTCCTGGCCCAGCATCGCCTCAGTTGCCTTGTCTCATAGGGAGCCCAGGAGAGCGGCCCAGGCGGGGGTGGGCACAGCAGGGTGGAGACGGCTCCGGGCCCTGAATGGCCCTTTGTTGGTTTGCTGCTGCCTCAGTGGCCACGAGCAGCCTGGTACGGCCCCTCACGGCCTGGGGAGGGGAGCAACCAGTCCAGGGGGCATTCTTGCAGGGCCTGGCAGGGACCGAGGACCAGGGAACCCCCACGCTGAGCCCCACGGGGCCACAGCTGCGTCCCAGCATCGTTGAATCCGACCCGAGGAGGGCAGGACCCAGCTGTCACCCCATCTCCCTTCTCCACTCCCAGCAAACAACCCCTGGCCAATCTCTGGCTTTGGGGCCTTTGGGTTACAAAAAGGGAAACTGAGGCCTGGACAGAACAGAGATGACCTAACCCAGCTTTAAAGGGGGGACATGTGGTTTTCAGGTGCCCCAGCTTGTGGCTATCGCCAGATTTGCAAGGACAGGACAGGCAGCTCCTGTCCCCCCCCACACACCTCCACTCACAATGGCACAGCAAGCTGGGCAAGAGGCCAAGGAGCAGCCACCAACAGGTGCCTGGGCACTGATGGTTTATTGTCACCGGTCCCACCCCCTGGCCCTAACCTGTAACCCCTGGAAGGCAGGAGTCTGGTCTGTGGCTCCCCACAGTGGGCTGTCCTGGGCTGGGGAGGCCTGAGGGAGCCCAGAACTCGCTGTGAGATCCCGGAGGGCCTCCAGGAGGAGGTGACTCCTAAGCTGGGTGAATAGCAGTTTGCCAAGGGCAGAGCCAAGCCCAACTCAAGCTCAGGTAAGGAGGCTGGCCTGCCCGTAGCGCTCACTGGAAATGTGTCCCTAGAAATAGCTCTGTCTCCATCATTCTCCCCCACGATGACGCCCTGAGGGGGAGGCTGAGAGTGGCATCAGCAGGAGAATCAGAGGACACCCCACCTGGCCCTGCACCCCACTTCCGGCACAGCAGATGCTGGCCCAGCTCCAAGGCCAGGTAGTGCTTTGCAAAGCGCGGCCACGGCGGCCGGCGGCTGGCCAGTACCCGACTAATTAAGAGGGCATTGGCGCCCTGGGCAGAGCCCAGCATCTGCCAAGACGGCCTTGCCAGGAGAGGGGCCGGAGTCCCCGGCCCTGGAGAGGCCAGCCGGCTGGTGCCAGGCCTCGGCCCTCCTGCGCCTGGCTGACGCCCCACCACTGCTGCCCCCCTCGAGGCTCTCCCGGTGCCCGTCCAGCCTGCAGGGCAGGCGTCTCTGGCCTCAGGCCCCGACACACGGGAGAAGGCCACGTGAAGACAGTGATGTGGCTAAGCTACAAGCCACGGAGCGCCAAGCATTGCCAGCCACCACGAGCCGCGGGAAGAGGCAGGAGGGACCCTCCCCTGCAGGCTTCAGACGGAGCGCGGTGCTGCCCGCACCTGGATTTCGGGCCTCCACAGCTGGGAGAGACTAAATTCCCGTTGTTTGACGCTCCCAGTTCAGGGTACTTTCTTACAGAAGGTCGCTATCTCATCGACCTGGGCAGCCAGGCGGGTTTCCTAAAAGGCAAATCCCTTGTGCTCCTCCCTGGCTTCAACCTCTCCCATGTCTCCCCAGTGCCCTCAGGAGAGAGCCCAGAGCCCGGAGCTCTCAGGGCCCTGCTGCTCCAGCCTCTGCTTGTCCCTCCTCCCTCCACTCACTTACTCGCCACCCACCTGAGGCTGCTGCCTCCCAAGCCCTGGCGCTTTCCAGCCTCTGTGCCTTTGCACACGCTGTGCCCACAGCCTGCTCTGCCCTTCCCTGTATTCTCCATCGGCCAGACTCCTGCTCGCCCTGCAGGCCCAGTTCAAACACCACATTCTCCAGGAAGCCTTCCTGCCCCCAGAGGCTGGACTCTGGGCTGCTTCGCTGGGTGTCCGTGCTTGAAGCTCGGGCACTTTTCACACAGGTGCGTGAGTCCACGGGACCAGGGCAGGCGCCTGGCCCAGCACTGCCCACGAGGACGTTCCCCAGTGATGGAAATGTTCTGTGACCTGTCCAGTATTTTAACCTCTGGTTACACATGCCGGTGGAGTGCTGGAAACGTGGCTAGTGCAGCTGAGGAACTGGACATTTCACTGTAATTAATTGAAATGTAAAAAGCCACATGTGCTAAGTGGCTTCCCTGTTGGAGAGCGCAGGCTTGGATGTCTCTGCCCGCCCCCCAGCCTGGGCAGGGCAGCCCCCAGGAGGCTAGAGGCAGAGGCTGGGGACTGAAGGGCTGTCCCATGAGCTGACAGCTGTGACAAACAAGCTGTCAGCGCCCCGGGCGGCTGTTGGTGGCTCTGCCCCTTGGCCCTCCTGCCCCAGCTCGCACGGGTGGGGCGGGGCAAGAGCCCCCTGCACAGACACCTGGGAGTACGTCCCTGGGGCCCACCCAGAAGTCAGGCAGCCCCAGGCAGGGCAGAGGGGCATAGAGAGGCAGGAAGGGGCACAGAGCTGGGCGGCGAGGCCAGGAGCCCCCGCTGTGGGAAACCCTGAGTCTGAGCGCCCCTCGCCTTCCCTGCCACCTGGCCTTCCTTGGCTCAATCCTCCTTGGCCCGTGGGCCCTCTCGGGGTGCCCTGTGGCGGCGTGAGGCTTCTGGGGCTCCAGACCCTGGCACTTCCCTAAGTGGGCACGTGGCCCCAGACTCGCACTCTGGCTGCTCCCCGCAATCTGCCCACGAAGCACGCCAGCTGTGGAGAACAGCAGGCTGGGGCCTCTGAGATGGTCACACCAGGGGTCACACCTCCTGCCTGGCTCAGTGATCCCGAGCTGGCACAGACCAGCCCTTCTGCACCCCACTCAGTCCGCGTCCAGGTCACTTTACAAGGGGCTGGGGAGTAAGCGGGAGGGAACAGGAGGCACGTCCACAGGGCAGTCCCTGGGCGGAGGCAGTCCATCCTCCCCAGCAGGAGGAATGAAAGTTGCAGGCTGTGGGTGCAGGCCATTTGAGGGGCTCCCTCGAGTGAGGCACAAGGTCCACGTGGGAGGGCTGATCCCTACATCACCATGCCCAGGAAGCCCTGGGAGGACCTACACCTCCAGCTCTCCTCATCCTGGGGGATCCTCTCCCAGGGCCTCCATGTACAGTTGCACAGGTCGTACACTACACACAGGCAGTGTGAGGGGGAGAGCCAACTCAGTGTCCCCTAGACAAGCCTTAGCTTGCGGCTGGAGGAAAAGGGACTTGTATCTTTGCTGAAAATCAAAGTCCTCAGCCAGGGCACCTTTTGCTACTTTACCCAGAGGAACACATTTCTCTAATTCACACAGAGACAAGGCACAGGGCAGCAAGACTCTGCCCTTATCCTGGGCCATTCCCAGGTCCCCAGACCCCTTTGGGAATACCCTCTTTCAGTCACGATACCTCCAGCTGCAGCTAACATAAAACTCTGACTCAAATGTCTCAAAAACAAGGTCATTAATTATAGCAAGAAATAAGAAGCCCAGAAGAGGGGAGTTTCCGGAGTTGGTTCTTTTGCAGGTCAACAGTGATGTAGCTGGGAAAGGACCCTGGAACTTCCCCATCACTCACTCTGCCATCCTTGTCAAATCAACCTTTCCCTTACACTGAGCCCCTAAAGTCACAAGATGGCTGCCAAGGCTCCAGACAGCACATCCACCAACATCATCTAAAGTAGGCTTTTTTAAAAAACATTTTATTTATTTACTTTACTTTTATCCATTTTTATCCCCTCCTCCTTTATTTTACCAGGAGGTCCTGGGGATCGAACCCAGGTCCCTCCGTATGGGAGACGGACGCCCAACCATTTGAGCCACATCTGTCCCCCTAAAGTTAGCTTTTGACAACTTATGAACCTCTTCTCAGAATTATGCTTTTAAATGCATAAAACAAAATATGTATGAGGCAGGCTAGGTTAGATCCAGGGAGGGCTTCGTTCGCAAACCCTCCTGGGGGCTCGGAGAAACAGCTGCACCCATCCTGCAAAGCAGAGCAGAACAAACAACTTGTGTTTCCATTTTAAAACCAGCCACACCCTGCCTCCTGGGGATTTTCCAGGGGCTGCTCTCCACTCCTGGAAATAGCCTGGGCTCAGGTGCTGGCGGCCTGGGGGCTAGCCCTGCTGTGCCCTTGACTTGCTGTGTGCCTTAGGGTGAGTCCCTTGCCTTCTCTGGGCTGGGGTCAGTGAAGGAGTTGGATCGGTGGCCTCCGAGGTGCGTCCAGCATCAGCGTCCCACCAGGAGGACCGGCCCGGGCTTGCCTTCCTCTGTCCAGCAGCGGCCCCTGCGAGGGCCTGGAGCAACCTTCCCGAGCGTGCCCTGTCCCCCAGGTGAAAGGAGGGAAGGCTTCCCTTGGGTCCGGGTACCAGAGCCTGAGAAGAGGATTCAGGTGCTGCCCGGGGTGGGGACTGGGACCCAGAGGGGATGCATTACCAAGCCGGTTCCCGCTGCAGGTAGCACGGGAGTTTACCCAGCTGGGAGCCCTGGAGACCACCCCACGCAAAGGAGCTGCATTTATACCCAATTCCGAGAGCTGCTCCTGCCCCACGAGGGGCGCAGCTGCCTTCCTGGGTGCCAAGACCTCAAGGGATGCGAAGGAGGCAGGGACAGCATCTGCTCCACGCAGCCCCGCCCTGCCCGGGGCCTAGCAGTCACTGCCCACCCAGCATCCTAGCTGGAAGAGGGGGCCCACAGTTCCCTCCGTCCCCGATGCAGGGGACGTTTTTTTCTTTTTTTAGTTAGATCAGTAAAAAAAAATTATTGGGAAATGGGGGGAAGAACAGAGCTTGCTGAGAAACGGGAGAGAAAGGTGGAAATACACACCAAAATTTGGTGCAGGCTCCCCTAGGCAGAGAGAGCTGGTGTTTTCATTTAGAGACATTCGACTGCCATACCGGACTGGCACCTCCAGACATGCAGATAGCTCCCAGCAGAACTATGGACACGGTTCACACAATGCCATGGACTTTCCTTAATACTGTAAATCACATGCTTTTATACACAGGCAAGAAAATCTTCATTCTCTGGATTTATAGTTGAAAAAGAAAGAAAATCTAATGTATTTTGTGGCTGGTCTCTGGAGTGTATCCCTTTATTTTATTTTATTGTATTTTTACTCTTTATTTTGAAATACTTTCAAACTTACAGGAAAGTTACAAGAATAGGGAAGCGGATATGGCTCAAGTGATTGGGCTCCTGCCTACCACATAGGAGGTTCCTGGTTCAGTTCCTGGTGCCTCCTAAAGAAGACAGCGAGCTGGCGTGACGGGCAAGTGTGGCAAGCTCATACAACAAGATGACACAACAAGAGACACAAGTAGAAAAACATAATGAGAGACACAACAAAGCAGGGAACAGAGGTGGCTCAAGCAATTGGGCGCCTCCCTCCCACATCGGAGGTCCCAGGTTCGATTCCCAATGCCTCCTAAAGAGACAAGGAAGACGAACAGACACAGCAAGTGCAAAACAATGAAGGGGTGAGGAGCAATAAATAAATAAAATAAATATTTAATAATAAAAATAATACAAACCCCATACAGAGAACAACAGCATTCCCCTCTCCCCCCCAGATGCCTAGATCCACCAATTTTGACACTTTGCCATATTTGCCGTATCTCTCTCTCTCTCTCTCTCTCTATTTTTTGAGCTCTTGAGTGTAGGTTGCATACATCATGCTCCTTGAACACTTAACACTGTATATACATTTCCTAGGAACAAGGATAGTCACTCATGTGACCTCGTAAGCGCAGTTATCAAGTTCAAGAAATTTAACAGTGATTTTCCAAAATTTTCATATTCCAAAATTTTCATATTTCCCGGTAATGTCCCTTTGAACCTTTTCTCCTCCCCTGTTAGATTCCACACAGTGGAGCGGGTGTCCCTCAGTAATTGAGCACCTGCTGTGCACATATAAGGTCCCAGGTTCAATCCCTGGTACCCCACCCCCCAAAAAAATATTCCATACAGGATCTTACATTACATTTAATTGTCATTATCTCTCTTTTTTTAAATTGTGGGGACATATATACAACATGAACTTTCCCACCCCACCCCCTCCCAAGCACACCCACTGTGATGCAGGGCCCTTACTGCCTTCCAGTGCTAGAACTTTCCCATCTCCCCACGCAGAAACCCTAGGCCCATTTCACATTAACTCCCATTGGCCCCGCCCCCGGCCCCGGCAACCTGTGCTCTGATTTCCGTTCCACCAAGCTTGCATATTCTCTGATGTTTTCTTTGCATTTACCACGGGACGTGAATTTGACATCCTAAATCTGTAGCACTCCTGTTTGCTTTGATACCAACTTATCTTCAATGGTACACACAAACTTTCTCCTGTACCCCATGTCCAGCCACCTTCATGCAGTTTTTTGTTTTTTGGTTTTTTTTGCTACTTTATAATTTTATTTCATAATCAGCTATTAGTTTTCATCCACATTGACTGTCTGTAGGTTTTTGAAAGTGGTGACAGGTACATAGGTAACCAATGTATAGAGCTTGTTTGGGGAATCTTCATCCTCATTACGTTTTCTGGACAACCGTACACGGATACGATATGGGACATTCCTTATCCCTTTGGCCCAGACAGCTTTGTTGAACCTTGTGTTGATGCGCACATCTGGCGTTCCCATCTCCTTCATGGCAAATTTCTGGATCTCTTTGAGGGCCCGAGGGGTACGTTTCTTGAAGCCCACTCCATGGATGCGCTTGTGAATGTTGATGGTGTACTCCCTGGTCACCACCTAGTTGATGGCAGAACAGCCCTTCTTTTTCTCGCCACCCTTCTTAGCGGGAGCCATTCTGCGTCGACGAGGTCCGAAAGGAAGTTCATGCAGTTCTTATCACAAATTACAACCACTGATTTATCATCCCATTTCATGCATCTACCTTTTAGATCTTGTGGGAAGTAAAAAGTGAAGTTACAAAGCAAAAGCACAATAATGCTGGCATTTATATTTACCCCATTGTTATCCTTAGCAGAAATATTTATTTCTTCATGTGGCTTCAACCTATTGTCCTTTCCTTTCAACCTGCAGAACTAACTCCCTCAGCTTTTGCTTACCTGGAAATGTCATAATCTCACCCTCATTTTGAAAGACAATTCTGGGGAAGTGGGTGTGGCTCAGTGGATAGAGCCCCCGTTTACCATATGGGAGGCCCGGGTTCGCGTCCCGGGACCTCCTTGTGAGGGCAGGCCGGGTCGCGCGGCGCAGTGGGCTGATGCGGCAAGACCTCACAGCAAGGGGGAGATAAGCAGACACAGAGAAGACACGCAGCGAATGGACACAGCAGCACAAGCAGCAAGGGGGGGATA
>JAQZBX010037897.1:0-23605 GCA_029593785.1 Cabassous unicinctus | reverse complement strand
GAGAGATTGTATGGTATATAAATATATCTCAATAAAACTGCTTAATAAGTAATTGTACAAGAGTAGCCAGAAATAGCAGCTATGTACATCTGGGGAAGCATAGAGAGACTGCGAGGTGAAGAATTTTGGCTGTTTTTTATTATTACTATTGAAATAATGATAATGCTCTAATGATGACTGAGGTGATGAATGCACAACTATGTGATTATACCAAATACCACTGATTGTATATACTTTGGATGAATTGTGTGCTTTATTATTATGTATCAATAAAATTGACTTGGTTAAAAAAAAAAAAAAAAGAATGACTTTACTAGTGGAAAGAGTTGGAAGGGGAAATCATTCCCTCTCCAGACGACTCCCTGTTGGAAGCCTAGGCCTGGAAAGCATGAGGAGTAGAGGGTTGGGGAAAGAGGAAGGCTGGGGCTAGTACTTATTGATCATCTACCCATGGGCCAAGTACTTCACACCCTTTTTAAAATACTAACAGTCATGTGAGGTGAGTAACATTTTCATTTTTAAAAGAAATGAATGTTCAGAGAGGTAAAGTAAGTTGTTCAATTAAGGGCTGGTGGTGGAAGAAGTAACTGCTCCTGCATGTCCCCTTTTTCCTATCATCTGGAATGCTATGACTGCCATATTACACCTAATCTTGGATTTGAAGATTCTGATGGAGAAGGATGTCTTAGACAATAGTTTCCTTGTTAACTTTTTTTCCCTGTTTTTGAGCTACTTATTCAGGTAACAAACACTAAAATTTTTACTTTCCCATCTTGTGTCAATCCAGATGTGTGTATAAAAACTGAACATGATCAATAAGAGTTTTTCCTTAATTAAAAAAAAAGGGAGCACCAAAGCTTTCCCATAATACTATCAATTTCTGCAGTATTTCTATATTTAAGGTGAGAAGCTGTTTCTGAACTGAATAATTAACAAGTTACTTGGTTCTCTTGATAGTTACCACAGTCAGTGTATTAAAGCCAGCTCTGCCAAGCAGATGTCCCAGGTCATTGACAGCAGTGAAAGGAGAAACATGTGGAGAAAATCCTCCTTCCCTTTCCGTTTCTGCTAACTGCAATGAACATCGAAGTTCATAGAGTGTGTCACCTCCAAACATTGCACCAATAAACACTCCATCTGGTTTTAAAACATAATGAATCTGTAATAAATACAAAACAACTATTCAAAATTTCATATGTAAAAATGTTAAAAAGAAAGATTATAAAAAAATATTTAATAATTTCCATTCTTATTTTGGGAGGCCTCTAAATTAATAATCTGATAATCTAATAACATCTAAGGCAACCAATTGTCTCTGCTATATACCATAGTTATAAATATAGATAATATTCACTGATAATATCAATATCTATAAGTCTGTTGCATGTTTTACAATTTTCTAATAGATACATTTTACTTTTATAATCAGAAAAACATTGAAAGAAAATTTTTTTTCAAGGGTGGTAGATTGCAAAAAAAAAAAATCACAGTTCTCCTTGTATCTGTGCCCTTTGAAATGTTTGGTAATAACTCTCATAAGAGATGGAGTCTATTGCTTCCCTCCTTAAATCTGGGCTGGCTTTGTGACTTGCTTTGACTGAAAGAATGCAGAGAAGTGACAGTGTGTCCGTTTTTTTTTTTAAAGATTTATTTATTATTTATTTATCCCCCCCTTGCTGCTTGTGCTGCTGTGTCCATTCGCTGCGTGTCTTCTCTGTGTCTGCTTATCTCCCCCTTGCTGTGAGTTCTTGCAGCATTAGCCCACGGCGCAGCGCGAGCTGGCATGCCCTCACAAGGAGGCCCCGGGAAGCGAACCCGGGGCCTCTCATATGGTAAACGGGTGCTCTATCCATTGAGCCACACCCGCTTCCTGCCGTGAGGTTGCTGCATCAGCCCACTGCACCGCTCAGGCCGGCGTGCCCTCACAAGGAGGCCTCAGGATGCGAACCTGGGCCTCCCATATGGTAAACGGGGGCTCTATCCACTGAGCCACACCCGCTTCCCAGTGTGTCCGTTATATAAGCCTAGATCTCAAACGGCCTTGCTCTCTTGGACACTGCCCTAACCACTAGATTTTGAACAAGTCGGAATTAGCCAGGTGGAGTTTGAGAGACATCTGGAGCAAAAATCAGCCAGTTGTCCCAGGTGAGGCCATCCTAGAGCAGCCAGCTCCCATGAAGCTGGCAGCTGACTAGAGACATATGGGTGAATCAAGACAGCCCCAGAAAAATTTCCAGCTGAGCCCAGCCCAAACTACCACCTGCAAAATCATGAGCCAAGAAAATAGTTGTTTTTAGCCACTAAATTGGGGGGGCTTGTTATGCAGAAATAGCTAACATAAGGAGGAATCATTATGATTCTTAACATAAACCTGGTAACACAGTAGTTTTCTTTAAGAAAACTTTATTTTCCAGTTTTAAAACTAAAACTATTTTTAATAAATAACTAAAGCAAAATAGTAGCTGGAGCAAATTCCAGAATCACAAATGTTTGTGTACTGACTCTCTTGGTCTACAACCTAAAACTAGTTCTGACTCTATGCTCAACTAAGAGGAAGATTACAGAAAAGGGGTAGATTCTGAAGTAAACCAGAACCCAAATCATGGTTGGCTCTTCTAAGCAAAGCCCCATCTTTAAATTATATTTAACATATTATAAAGAAATTACAAAGCAGTAGATAAGAAAACCAACTGTAAAATCTTTGGCCTCTTCTCTTCTGCCCCTTTGGTGCTACTGCTTTCTCTTATCACCAAGTTCTAGTATAGAAAGTACCTAAGATATAGATCAGTTCTCCACAGGCACTCTCTATCTCAGAGAGCATACCAACTCCTATCAATTTTATAAAGATGACTTTCCAATTTTTATTTTCTGCCTGGACAGAACTCTAAACTCACCTTCAACTGCATATTCCTTGGACTTCTGTCTCTTGGAAAACTCAGCACACACCCCCTCCCACCTTCCCATAATACCTATTGCCAAGCCAACCCCTTCCAACTGTCATATTTCTGTTAATTACTATTTTCTCTTCCCTTGACCTGATCATTACCATTCCTTCCCCTGTGTTTACTAATTATTCCTTCAGGCATCCAAAGTCAAACTTTAAGGTGAGTTTTGATTCCTCCTCCTGATCCTCAGATCTTATCAGCCAACCAAATTGTTGATTCTTCCCTGGTAGAGTCCTAAATCTCTCTTTCTTTTAACTCCTACCATTGTCATCTAGGTTTAGTTTACCTCATGCCTGAACCACTACAATAGTCTCCCTTCAATTTTTAAAAATTGTATTGTGGTTACATATGCACATCATGTCATTTTAACCATTTTTAAGTACAGTTCAGTGGCACTAATTACATTCACGATGTGGTGTGACCATTACCACTGTCTATTATCAAAACTTTTTCATCACACCAAACAGAAACTCTACTTTAAGCAGTAACTCTCCATGGTGCCCTCCACCCAGATGCTGGTAACTTCTAATCTACTTTCTGCCCCTATGAATTGGCTTATTCTAGATATTTCATGTACGTAGAATACATAATTTTCCACTTATAATATTTGTTCTTTTGTGTCTGGCTAATTTCACTCAGCATAATGTTTTCAAGATTCATTCCTGTTACAGATGTATCAGAACTTCACTCCTTTTTATGGCTGAATATACCACATTTTGTTTATCCATTCATCTGTTACTGGACACTTGGGTTGTTTCAACCTTGGCTATAGTGAGCAAAGCTTCTATGAAGACTGGCATACAGTATCTGTCTGAATCCCTGCTTCCAATTTTGGTACATGGTAATATGGTTATTCAATGTTTAACTTTTTGAGGAACCAGCAAACTGCTGTCCATAGTGGCTGTGATAGTTAGGCTAATGTGTTAACTTGGCCAAGTAACTGTGTCCAGATGTTAGGTCCAGCAAGCACTGGGCTAATTGTAATACAAGAGCATTTATGGACTTTGATCACCAGTGAGTTTACTGCGTGGATGGCTGATTACATCTGTATCAATCAGGGAGATTACATCAGCAAGGAGTGATGCTTTTATCCAATCAGTTTAATGCCTTAAAAGGGGAAGTGATTTCAACATTCAGAGCTCGTCTTTGGACAGCCAACTTCTCCCAGAAACTCAAGGACCTTTCATTGGACTTTCATCGGAGCACCTGGATTGCAGCCTGCCTGCGGAACCTGGACTTGTGCATCCCCACAGTCGCATGAGAAACTCTTATAAAATCTTATATTATTGACTGATATCTCCTGTTGATTCCGTTTCCCAAGAGAACCCTAAAACAGTGGCTGTACCATTTTACATTCCCACCAGCAAAGCACCAGAGTCCCAATTTCTCCAGATTTTTGCCAACACTTATTTTCAGTTGTTTTTTTTTTTTTTTAATAGCCATTCTAGTGGGTATGAAGTGGTATCTATGGTTTCAATTTTCATTTCCCAAATGACTAATGGTGTTGACCATCTTTTCATGTGCTTATTGGCCATTTGTATATCTTTGGAGAAATGTCTATTTAAGTCCTTTGCCTATTTTCTAATTGGATTGTCTTTTTGTTGTTAAGTTTTAACAGATCTTTATATATTCTGGATATTAAATCTTTATTAGATATATGATTTGCAACTCTTTAGTTCTGTAGGTTGTCTTTTTACTTTCTACATAAAGTCATTTAAAAATTAAAGGTTTTAATTTTGATAAAGCCCAAAGTATCTATTTTTTCTTTTGTTGCTTGTGTTTTTGGTGTCATATCTAAGAACTCGTTGTCAAATATAAGGTCATGAAGATTTTCTTTTATGTTTTCTTCTAAGCATTTCATGGTTTTAGCTCTTATGTTTAGGTTACTGATCCATTTTGAGTTCATTTCTGTATAAGATATGAGATAGGGGTCCTCTTTCTTTCTTTTGGATATGGATATCCAGTTCTCCCAACACCATTTGTTGAATAGACTGTGCTGGCACAGCTGGGTGGGCTTCATAGCCTTGTCAAAAATCACTTGACCAGAGATGTGAGGGTCTGAGTTCTTGATTTGGTTTCATTGGTCAATCTGTCTTTATCCCAGTACCATGCTGCTTTTACCACTGTAGCTAAGTAACATGCTTTAAAGTCAGGAAGTGAGAATTCTCCAACATTGCTTTTCTTTTTTAAGACATTTTTGGCTATTTGGGGCCCCCTACCCTTCCAAATAAATTTGATAATTGGCTTTTCCATTTCTGCCAAAAGGCTGTTGGGATTTTTATTGGGATTATGTTGAATCTGTAAACCAGTTTGGGTAGAATGGTGTGAGATAGGGATCCAACTTCATTCTTTTACAATCCTGTTTTCGCAGCACTATTTGCTGAAGAGGCTGTTTTTTCCCTCATCGAATGGACTTGGTATCCTTGTTGAAAATTAATTGACCATAGATGTATGGGTTTATTTCTGGACTCTCAGTTGTATTCCATTAGTCTGTATGTCTATCCTTATGCCACACTGTTTTGATTACTATAGCTCTGTGGTAAGTTCTGAAATCAATCATAAACTATGAATCTTCCAATTTTGTTCTGTTTAAGGATGGCTTTGGCTATTCAGGGTACCCTGCAATTCCATATGAATATGATTATTGGTTTTACCATTTCTACAAAATAAAGCTGTTGGAATGTTGATAGGAATCGCATTGTATCTGTAGATCACTTTGGGTAGTACTGACACCTTAACTATATTAAATATTTCAAATCATGAATACAGGATGTCTTTCCATTTATTTAAGTCTAATTTCTTTCAGCAATGTGCTATAGTTTTCAGTGTATAAGTCTTTCACATCCTTGGTTAAATTTATTTCTAGATATTTTATTATTTTAGATTCAACTGTAAATATAATTGCTTTCTTAATTTCATTTTTGGATCCTTTGTCTCCTTCAACTTAACCAACTTCTCCTGGCATCAGTTTTCTAACCAGCAAATTGGGGATATTTTGCAGGATCATTTAGCATACATATAAAACAGAGCACAATGACTCTGCAAGTAACATGTGCTTAAGATATGGCAGTTATTAACCTTCCTACCAACTCTTTATCATGTCACTCTCCTCTTCAGAATTCTCCAGTGGCTCTGAATTACATACAAAATAAACTGCAAATTCCTTAATCTGGCACTCAAGTCCTCCTAAATCTGGTCCTAACATACTTCACCTCCTAGCACTATACCAATTCTCCAAACAGGTTTCCGCTTTGCCCCTTCATGCTCCTGAAGCTCTTATACCTCCCCTTACCTCTCCTGTAACTCTATCTTCCTGGAATGCCTTCCCAATCCAACTCTTATCTATCATCTAAGGCCCTGTTCAAGTAATTCCTTCCCCTTGAAGCCTTCCTAGCCACAGTGATCTCTTTTCCTCTTCTAAACATGAATTTTACTTACCTATCACTTGTTAACTGATAAATGTCAATTATCATTGACATTTACCAAGTACTCTTAAGTATAAGGTACCAAGAGAAGATATAATATAAATTAATAGATCCCTCTCCACAAAAAGTTTATAGTCAATTAAGGGAGAGGAGGAGTCTACATAGAAAATACCTTATGATATAAATATTATTTTGTGCAGTTATCGCCATAATTCTTAAATTCTTAAATTCCTGGAAAGGGGAGAAATCATCCAATGTGTTTACCTGGCCCAAAGCAGATTAAAAAAACCATTGATTTGACTGTATTATCCAATTGTCAGACCTCTAAGCAAATAGTTGGTAAAAACTAAAACATCTATACATTTCTAATAATAAATAAAATAACAAAGGATAATGGAATCAACATAGGTTTTCTCACCTGTTCAAGTGCTCCAGGAAGGTCATTTACCCAGTGCAAACTAAAATATAAAAATACATATTTGTTTCAGTTTGTTTGTATAAGCCACAAAAAAGGTGTTAATTTTGAAACTTGAAATCACATATCAAAATTCACTGACTATTTTCATTTAAGTTTAAAAATAATATTTCTGGGTGAAAACCTTCTTTATGTTTACACTAGCAAATTCCCACATGTCAGTATATCACTATACTTAGGTAAAATACCTGATATGATTAACTGATCTTCAACACTGAATAACGTCAAAAGTTATTCCTACTCAGGTATCTCATCTGAACAATGCTATTCTGAGTCCTTATTATAAGACAGTAGGAAAAATAAGCATTTGATGACATGTTCAAAGAAGCTCGTAAATTAAATCAAACAGATAAGCTAGGGAAATAGTGTTAGTTTCCTAGAAAAAATAAATAAAATTCATCAATATCCTAAAATGTTTCCAAGGAAAATAGTATTATTCATCACAACTTCACTCAGTGAATTTTTTGATATATAATATCCACATTTAAAGATTATGGAAAAAAATGAGCTCTATATACTTAAACTAAAGTTTCATCATATTTTGTTCAATTACCGAGAACAAAATAATAATTTAAGGAACTGCTTGCATTGTCTTTCGACCCTATTTACCCTCTCCCAGTGCTTGGTCGTACGTGACTAGAATTAGATCATTCTCAGTCTCTGTAGAATATAGTTCACACTTCCCTGACAGAGTTGGCATCCTTTTATGCTGTGTGCCAGGTCAGGGTTTAACTATTTCAAACCATACTATGCTAAGCTTATATTTACCTTTCATAATGCTTCACAACAATTATTAGATACTCTAAAACCTAGGGATGTCATATTATAAGCTCTATCATACTGAGGGACAAACTGAAATCAAAAGAATTAGTTACTTGTAAAAAGCAAGCAGATGAGCTGAAGCTAAAACTCATGATGTTGTACTACTATGACTACCTTCTTTTACTAAAACTTTTTTATCACCCAAAATAGAAACTCTTTACTCATTAAGAAATAATTCCCCATACCCCCTCTGTCTCTATGAATTGGCGAATTCTTGACATTTCATATAAATGGAATCATACAATATTTGTCCTTTTTGTCTGGCTTATTTTACTTTGCATAATGTTTTCAATGTTCATCCATATTGTAGCAGGTATCAGAACTTCATTCCTTTTCTCATGGATGAATAATATTCTATTGTATGCATATACCACATTTTGTTTATCCATTAATCTGTCGATGCACACATATCGGCTGTGTCCACCTAGTGGCTATTGTGAATAACTGCTATGAACATTGGCGTACAAGTACCTGATTCCTTGCTTTCAATTCCTTGGGGTATATACCAAGGAGGAGAATTGCCAGGTAATATTGTAATTCTATATAACATATTTTTTAAAGGTACAAATGGATTACCAACCTTAAACTGCTAACCACCAGGTCAAATGTATTTTCTCTGAAGGGAAGGAATTCTTCATCAGCTAAAAGACTGACAGTAGGAATTTCCGTTCCTAAGGTATTTTTCTAATGATAAAAATAAGTTCAAAACTTATCAATTACTAACACACAATTATTGTTACATTGAAGAAATGTTATATTTACTTGGCAGATCACACCTCTTCCAAAAAATTAAAAAATAAGGTGACACATAGAAGGCACTCAAAAATATTTGTTAAATGACATTTAAGACCAGTCAGAAAAACTGGATAGCTGGTAGAAAAACATCCATAGGATACTGATTTCACTCTAAAACAAATCCCAGAAGACTGAAACTTTCAATGAAATAAATGAAACCACAGAAGCACTAAATGAAAATATGTTTTAAGTATTTTTATACTCTTGGATGAAATGTCTAAATATGACTCAAAAGCCATAAACTGTACAGTAAAAAAATTGATATATTTCATGATAAACTAAAACTTATAAAAAGCAATAAACAACATAAACAAAAACTAGGGAAAATATTTACAACATATGTAACAAAGGATTAATATCCCTAAAAAAATAAGCTCTTACAAATCACCTAGAATAACAACATGCCAAGGTTAATAGATTAAGGACAAATTATAGGCGAGTCAATTTGCAAATAAAATTATTTACAAAATTCACAAATTAAGAAATACAGTAGCCAAGAGATATCAACAGCTGTTTGGCGGCACTAGTAATCAAAGAAATGTAAATAATAATAATGAGATTCTACTTTCTGTCTATCAGATGGACAAAGACAAAAAGAAATGACACCACCACTGTTGTCAAAGAAAAGGAGAAACGAGCACTTTCATATAATATCATTGTTCGGTCTTTCTAAGGGCAGTCTGGAGATGAATCCATAAATTCTACTACTAGGAATTTACTTCAAAGGAGAAAAATCAAAATACACAAAGTTGCTTTATACAAGGCTGTTCATCACAGCGTTGATTATTGAGAAACTAGAAATAAAACTACCCTTTTAATAAAAATCTAGCTAAACCATGGAATAGTTACATATTGGAATACTATATAGCGATTTAAAAAAGATTGTATGTGTATAGGTATGTAAATACATCATTCACACAGAAACGACACTGCACGAAAAACATGGCAAATTAGCATAATACTTTTCATGTAAAATTGTGCACTGGGGCACTAGTTATACATCTGCAAAGGTGGAGACCAAATGTCACTAATGGTTGCCTGAGTCATGGGACTAGGGATGATTTGCCCTTTCTCCTATATATTTCCTGTATTGTTGAACTCTTCTGCATGTGTTATATTTATCATCAGAAAAAAATTAAATAGAACTATTTTCATTTTGAAGAAAATAAAAATAAAGAACTGAAAATCAGACCAGGAGCTTAGAAACCAAAGTGTTAAAAAGCTACCTACCAAAGCATTTTCTGCAATGTCTGCTTGGAAAAACTTTCCAACAGTTTCCTGCAACGGAATAATTAAATTTGTTCAGATGAGACACACACACACACACAAATGAAACAGAAACAAAACAAAACAATTATTGAAATTGCTAAAGGAGAAAGTGATGTTATGGATTCATTTTCAGCTTTATAAGGATATTTGCATGCGTAACATGAGTATGGTACACAAATAACTTTGATAACACATATTAAGTTACAGATTTAAATATATGCAGCCAACCCTAAACTGTACTTAACAGAATAGGTGTGACTTCAAGAGTCATCCATGTTGTCCTGTGTGTTAATACTGCCTTCCTTCTTAGAGCTGAGTAATATTCCATTGTACATACACCACAATTTGCTTAGCCATTCATCTGTTGATGGACACTTGAGTTCCTTCCAACTTTTGGCAACAGTGAATAATGCGCTATGAACATGGGTGTGTATATATCTTTGTGTCCCTGCTTTCAATTCTTCTGGGTACACACCAGCAGTGGGATTGGATCATATGGCAGTTCTATAGTTAGCTTCCTGAGAAACTGCCAAACTGTCCTCCACAATGGCTGCACCATTCTACATTCCCACCAGCTGTAGATGAGTGTTCCCTTTCCTCCACATCCTCTCCAACACCTGGTAGTTCTCCATTTCTTTATACTTGGCTCTTCTGCCCCTTTTATTTGAACCTATAATTTGCACTATACTATTTAAATATATGTACCAGAGACTTAAATCTTTGGTCTGTTCATATGCCAGTCGAGCCCTGAATCTCAGCAGAGTTACAACACCTACTCTCCAGTTCATCGGACTCACCCAGGACAACTAACAAAATGATGATGATGGACAATGTCCATCCCAAAAAACAGAGTATCTACAACTGCAAGCAAGGCAGTTCCGTCCATCTGCCCCATGGGATCTAAGCCCCCTCTCAATCAGAAATAGAGTGGGCATCACCATCTTAAAATCCTCAAGATTGAGGAATGCAGAAACGGCTGTAGCTCAAATGGCTGAGTGCATACTTCCCATGTACAAGGGTCCTGGGTTTAATGTCTGGTACCTCCTAAAAACAAAAACAAACAAATGAAAAAATCAACTCTCATTGGAGAGTGGATGTAGCTCAGTGGTTGAGCACCTGTTTCCCATGTACAAGGTCCTGGGTTCAATCTCTGGGACCTCCTAAAAGAAAAAAAAAGATTGAGGAGTGAACAAACATAAGAGGGGACTGCAACTATGGACTAAAGTAAACTTATTATTATTCTAACAATGGAAGAACTTGTAACATTGATATAAAGGCAGTAGCCACCAGAGGTTCTGAGGAGAGGGAGAGGGAAGAATAGGTGTAACATGGGGCATTTGGGGGAAATGGAATAGTTCTAAATGATCTTGCAATGATGAATACAGGACTTTATACATTTTGTCCAAACTAAAAAATGTGCGGTGCAAAGTGTAAACTATAATGTAAACTATAGACCATGGTTAGTAGCAATGCTTCAATCTGAGTTCATCAATTGCAACAAATGTACCACATTGATGAAAGATGTTGTTAATGGAGAAAAGTGTGTGTGTGGGAGGGATGGGCTATATGGGAATCCCCCTTATATTTTTGATGTTATCATTTATGTAATCTAAAGCTTCTTTAAAAACATAAATAAATAAATAAAAAGAATAGGTATGACTAATCAACATCCTGGGTTAAGGCTTATTTGTTAAAATTCTCAGCATAATAATCGGAGAGCTACAGTTTTCCCACTCTTGTGCCATGAAGAATCTGGAATGGTTTTCTGCCTTTTAGTTGTTCATTCAAAAAGTTTACAAAGAGGGAAGAAAGAATTAACAAACACAAATACTTGGGGGGCTTGAGTGATTTCAAATTCCCTCTGCTTTAATTATCCTCTCTGCCTTCCAAGTAGAAAGGATAACGTGCACTTCTCTCCTCGGTTAATACTTTCTGCCATGGTCTCCTACCCTCTTTTCTCCAGGATCCTTCTCTCTCAAGCACCATCTCCACTGTCTTCAAGCTCAGCCTTCTCTGTCTTTTTCTCTCACCTTGCAACAGGCGCAGGCCTCTCAATCTTAAAAACTCTCCTTATTTCTAACCACCTTCTAGTTTTGTGATCCACAACTACTTCTCACTAATGTCTCTCTCTGCAAGTCTTGGCAATCTATTTTCCCTTTCATTGCTCTACTAAAACTATTGATTATGTAGTATGTGAAAATATGTCCATAAAACTGCTAAAAAAAAAAAAACAAACACCCAAAACACTATTTATAAAGATTACTAATAGCCTAATCACCACCAACTTCAAGTCTTTCCTCCCTGCTTTTAGTACTACTTCACTTGACTTCTGTGACACATAGTACTGTTGATGGCCTCCTAAAAACTTCTTCAGTACTTTCTACTCTGGTTCCCCTCCTGTATTAGAGAAGCCAACCCTTTAGGCCTCAGCCACACCCCCTTCTTAAAGAACTTCCTTGGGTACACCTTGGAAAGGGCACCCTACCACAAAACCCCTACCAGCCTGAGGGTAACTGGTGTGCCGGTAAATGTTTAATAATAGGCTCTCCAAAATAATTGTGCCGAGTTGTAGTGTTTGCTGACTTCCATGGTGGATTTCATGCTAACATCAGTGATAGAGTTGCGAAGAGATGTGTACAACTGGCTTTCATGAGCCAGCTCCGGCACACTATTATGAGGGTAAAGAATTAGCCCAATCAGACTATGTTCTTGTCTCTCACTGGAAAATTTGAACTGAGAGACATATGGACATGGAATCAGGAGCAGTGATGTGCTGGTAAAGTTTTAACAACTGGCACATGGTAGAGGGCCATTTTGTAGCATTTGCCAATTTCCATAGTATAAATACTCCCATCATGGCTGATTTCGAGCTTCCTATGTGATATCACTGAACACAGAGTTGGGAAGCGATAGCAGTCAGCTTTCATGAGCTGGTAGGAGCTGGCTCCAGCTCCTTTCAGGGCCGGACACAAATTGAACACCAAGGATAGTCTGAGGAGGAGAAAAAGAATGAAGGCAACCGTGCAGCATCCACAGAATTCCAGAAAGCATGTGAACCAGAGGGACTTGAATCTGGATGTTTTAGAATTCCCATCCTTGTGAAGCCTGGCTATACATCCAAATCCTTAAGTTATATAAAAGTCATTATGTAATAAATGTCCCTGTGTTTAAACTGGCTTCAGTGGATTTCTACTTCTTACAATCAATAGATATCCTACTAAAACACCTTTCAACTTACTTACTGTTCCTGGCAAGTTGTTGGCTTCTCCTCATCCTCTCACCTCAATTGCAGAGGACTCCTTTCTACATTTCTGCCACAGAGATTTTCCCGATTCCTAAGGCTTCAGTTGTCACCTCTAGGCAGATGGCCTCCAAATAAGAACAGCCTCCACTTGGCCAGACTTAATCCCCTCAAAACCCTTTGAGATAGGTATTACTGCTCACATTTTATAGAAACTTAGTTCTGGAGAGGTTGGGTAAATGGTCTAAGGGTACACTGACAGCAAGTGGCAGAGCTGGATTTTGAATTCTTGTCTAACTTCAAGTCAATGCTCTTAACCTCCATATCCCAGTTCCAGATCCCCATTTCCAACTACTTGCTGGACCTTAACACTAATACATCCACTATCACCTCAATCTCGACATATCTAAAACAGGAATAATCCCTTGCTCCCTGCCCCATCCTCATCCCCGGACTTTTTCCAGTTACTGATGCTCATAACTTCAAAGTTATCTTGTATTTATCCATGTAGTATTTATTTTAAAACTCTTCACTGTATGCTTGTGAACACAGTGAAGAACCTGGTACTGTTCTAGGCATTGGAAATTTAGCAGTGAACAAAATAAGCAAGGTCCACGGAGTATATATTTCAGTGAGAGAAGACAGACAACAAACAAACATAAATCAGGTGCTAATAAGTGCTAGGTAGAAAAATAAAGCGAGTAGCCAGTGGAGAGTGGGGGCACTATTTTATAGAGTAGTCAGGGAAGTAGTCTTTGATGAGGGCTCATTTAAACAAAGACCTGTGGGTGGTGCATCTGCTCCATGGGATCTAAGTCCTCTCTAACTGGAGACAGGGTGGGTATCACCATCCCAAAATCCTCAAGATCGAGGAATGAACAAACACAAGGGTGGAAAGCAACTATGGGCTAAAGAAGACTTATGATTATTCTAGCAATGGAAGAACTTGTACCATTGATATAAAGGCAGTGGCCACCAAAGGTTCTGGGGAGGGAGAGGGAAGAATAGGTGCAATACGGGGGCATTTTTTGAGACATTGGAATTGTCCTGCATGGCACTGCAATGATGGATACAGGCCATTATACATTTTGTCCAAACCTATAAAATTGTGCAGGGCAAAGTGTAAACTATAATGTAAACTATAGTCCTTGGCTAGTACAATGCTACAATATTTGTTCATCTATTGTAACAAATGTATCACACTAATGAAAGATGTTGTTAATGTGGGACAGTGTGGGAGGGGGTGGGGTATATGGGAATCCCCTGTATTTTTGATGTAACATTTATGTTTTCTAAAGCTTTTTAAAATATATATATATATTTAAAAACAAAAAACAAAAAAAAAGACCTGTGGGTGTTGAGGAAGTAAGCCATGCAGCTATCTTGGGACAGAACATAGTGAACAGCAAGGGTACTGCAAAGCCCTGGCCTGTTCCAGAGACAGCAGGGAGGCCAGGGTTGCTGAACAGCAGACAGCAAGGCTTAAAAATGAGGTCAGAGACATGATGAAGAGCTCAATCATAGATGACCTCATGCATTAGGGCTCTGCATTATTACTGAGTGAGATGAGAAGCCCAGAGTTCTAAGCTGAGGGCTGACAATGACTTATGTTTAAGGATTACTTTGATTTGAATAGACTTTCTTCAAAGAAAATATACAAATGGCCAATAAGCACATGAAAGATGAGAACAAAAAGTTGTTTTCACCAGTATAGAGTCACATTACAGTACACCAATATTTTTTTAAATCATTTTTTAAAGATATTTAGATTACATAAATGTTACACAAAAATTATAGGGATTTCCATATGCCCCACCTCCCACAACCTCCCACATAAACATCCTTCATTAGTGTGGCACATCACCTGCAATGGATATATACATCCTGGGGCTTTGCCACTAAGCATGGACCATAGTTCACATTGTAGACCACACTCTCTCCCCCACAGTTCTGCATGTTATATGAGTACACCAATATTGACAGCATTCTCTCATCTATTTTTGGGACAGAAGATGGTATCTCTCTAACCTTGTAAGGCTTCTGTAACTAAAACATCAAACAAAACAAACAAAAAACCCCAAAACAAGAACGAAACAAAAAAAACAAAACAAAAAACCCAACCTATTAGTTTGCAGTTTATTTTAAAAATTCTGAAAGACACTGCAAGTTCTAACTTTTAGTAGTGCTACTTATACACAACCATCTGGTTAAGAACCCAGTAAAAGAGCCACCCTTCAAGGAAGCTTTGCAACAGTAGAGTTGTATAATATGAATGTTTCTTATTACAACATCATTAGCCATAGGGAAATGCAAATCAAAACCCAATGAGAAATCACATCATACTCACTAGGATGCCTATTATTTTATAAAAATGGAAAATAACAAGTGTTGGTGAGGATGAGGAAAAACAGGAGCCCTCCTACACTGTTGATGGAAATTTAAAATGGTGCAGCTGCTGTGGAAAAGTTTGGTGGTTCCTCAGAAAGTTAAGTATAGAATTACCATATGACCTGGCAATATCACTTCCACCTAAAAGAATTGAAAGCAGGGCTGAAAAGGTATTTATACACCAATGTTTATAGCAGCATTATTCACAATAACCAAAAGGTGGAAGCAACCCAAGTGTCCATCACTAGATGAATGTCCACACAATGGAATATTATTTGGCCGTAAAAATGAATGAAGTTCTAATACGTGCTACAACATGGATGAACCTTAAAGACATCATATTGAGTAAAATAAGCCAGATACAAAAGGATAAAGAGTGCATGAATATGAAATAATTATATGAAATAATTAGAAGATGCAAATTCACAGAAACAAAGTAGATTAGAGGTTATCAGAGGCAGGTGGTTAGGGGAAATGGTGACTTAATGCTTAGTGGGTACAGAGTTTCTGTTTGGGGTGATGAAAAGGCTTTGGTACTTGGATGGTGGTGATCGTTGAGCAACACTCTGAATATAATTCAAACCAGTGAACCGTATACTTAAAAGTGGTCAAAATGGGAAATTTTATGTTGTATACATGTTACCACAATTAAAAAAAAAAAAAGGATTACTTTGATTGCTGGGAGAACAGACTATCAGGGGCAAGAGTAGAAGCAGGGAAACCAATAAGGAGGCTATTACAATAATTTAGGCAAGAGATGATGGTAGCTTAGACAAGCTTGATAATGGTAAAAGTGGTAAGACATAGTAGAGCTCTGGATATAATTCTGAAATACAAAGAAGATTTGCTGATGGATTAGATGTGGGATGGGAGGAGATAAGCGATATCAATGAATACATCTTTTGGCCTGAACAACTGAGAGAGTGGATTTGTCCTCCCTACTGTATCAAATCAGTCATCAAGTTCTGTTGCTTCTACCACGTCTCTCTCACACATGCCTTCCTTTAGATCTTGCTGTCTCCACATGGTTGGCAGCAGGCTTTCTCTCTCATGCCTTTACCACCATTAACATCCTCTCCCTTCTTCAATCCTTCCTGCATACCATCCCCAGATTAATCTTCCTTAAACATTACCGTATGACACACCCTATAGCATTCTACATCTGTGCCTTTCCTCCTGCCATCCTCTTACTTCCAAGGCCTCCATGAACCAATAATCCAAATTTGTTCAAATCTCAGGTCACATTCTATGCCCTCTGAGAAATACTGCCTGAAACTCTAATGATTTTTCCTTTCCCTTAACTCCTGTTGCTCTTTTACAATTGTACCATCTCTGTGGCATTTACTATTATCAATAGCAATATTTGGGAAGCCTCACCCCTCTACACTGGCCCAAGTGTATGCTTTTATCTAAGTAGATATTATAGAAATATCCCACTTTAATCTCCATGTCTAGCACATGTCCTATACAAGGGGCTCAAACAATAAATGAATGTCTCTATGATCTGAATTAGAAAAGGGAAAATAAAATGGTATAAGTGTTAATAACATATTTATCAAGCAGAAACATTTCTAACCAATTAATGAAATAAACTTTCCTAGCTAAAAAAACCTGGCTTAATCACATTTTCCATATTAATGTCAATTTGAATTTTTGAATTATCAAAATATTTGAACAAAGAGAAATTTATCTTAAATAGGGTTAAAAAAAAAAAAAACCTGACTATTCTGAACACTATATAAAATAGCTTCAAAGGAAAAAAAAATACTTTAAGGAAAAAATACTTAAGAGGAGACAAAGGCAACCATTGTTTCTACCATGTTAAAAAAAAAAGCAAAAAAAAGTTAGCAATTCTGATATAATAAAAATCTGAATGGGATATGAACTGAATTTATTAGGAAAGTGTTTCTTTAAAATTAGCAACTTTATTTCTCTATGTAAAATTGTATCATCAAATAAGTATACCTTATTCAAATGTTGTGCTATGTAGCCTCTTCCACAACCGACATCCAAAGCAAGAGGGAAATCTCTAAAAAAATAGACAAAGAAGTTATGCCTTATCTGTAATAATACAATTCATAAAATAATTATTAAGAACTAATTTTTCTTAAGTAAAAACATTTTAGTGAAGCAACTTTCAGAAAGTTAGATCATCTGCTTCACCTTACAAGCTGTATTTACCAGAGAATCTAATGGAAAGAGCAAGCGTGTCTGGTCCAGCCATTCACAGGACCTCATCATGAAGTGGCTTTCCATAAATTTGCTCCATGATGTGAATTCAAAGAACAGCTTTAACGGAGGGATTTTAATTTGATAATACCTCCAGATAAAGAATAAAAGAAAATATGGTAAATTAACATGAAAATAATCAGCAAACCAGCAGGGACATAGTAATTATCCCTATTTCTTAAATATGTTGAACCAGCAAAGTGCTTAGAAATCATCATGCTCTTTGTGAAATACCATTAAGTATTAATATTTTAAGGTAAAAAGAACCCTAAATAGCAGCTAACTTTTACTGAAAAGTTACTAGGTTCAAAGCACTGTGCTAAGTGCTCAGAGTTAAGTAAGTCAATTCAAGGTCACTACTACTAAGTGGCAGAGTCAGAACTGAAATCAAGTTGGTTTGAATCCTGAATCAGAACTATTATCCTCTTTGCTATGCTATCTCCTCTAAATATACAATGTTATACTAAAACAGTACAGATATCAAATTGTAGGTCATAGGTTTAAGAAAATTTTGTGGCAAGAAAACTTAAAATTTTACCTACTACTAACTTTTTTTTTGAGGTACTGGGGCTGGGGATTGAGCTCAGGACCTCATATATGGGAAGTTGGTGGAGCCACACTGGCTCCCCCCACTAATAACATTTTGCCAAAAAAAATCAGAATTAAGAATCCCTTTCAATGTCTGCTGAAAATGTGTGTCAGAAATATAGACCAGCAGAACACAGAGAACCACTGGTGAGACTTAACCATTTATTTACCTAATGCTCTCTTGATTATGAACATAGGATGGCAATGTTAAGTATAGAGGCTTTGGAATCAGAAAGATATGGGTTAGAATTCTGGGCCTGCAATTTACTGGCTCTGTGACCAAAAGCAAGTGATTTAACCTTCCTGGATCTGAGTTTCCCTCAGGAATGGTGAAAGAATTATACAAAATAGTGCATGTAAAACATTTAACATGGTAACAACAAAAATTAGCTATTAGTTGCTATTATGTCGGATTATAACAGAATACTGATTATAACAGTATTAAAACAGTGAACTTCAGACCCCACAAATAAGGCAATTGTGGAGTTAGGTTTTAAAAATCAACAAAAGATCAGTGTTGACAATATAAAGGTAAAATACTCTTTATATGAGTAGTGCATGAAGACTATTATTTTGAATTATTTAATTCCAAAAGTTATTGTCAGTTTAAGAAATGCTTTTAGCCATAATCACAGGTCTTGTCACAGACCTGTGTTTTGCTCAGTTCTATGAAATAAAAAGATTGTAAAATCCAGATATGCAAATGGCCTATAATCCAGGCATAATGGATACAATACGAGGAATTAGCTATTTATCAGACCTTTAAAATAACAGAACTAATGAAACAAATGAAAAAAGGTTGATTGAAACACTGAAGCTTTTTAACCCTACAAAAACAATTTTTCCAAAACTCTTTTAAGTAGCAAGAATATATCTAAAATATGATTCAAAAAGTTCAAAATTCCTTTTACTGTGGACAAATGCAATAGATTCATCCTATACTTAACAGATGGTCTTTTAAAAAAAAGATCACAGAAAGTGATTTGCTAACATCATAGAGCAATTCTATTGCAAAGCCATTATTCTGACTGTGGTTCCACTACGTTCCACCACATGGCTGTAAACTCCAGTCAGTAAAACTTCCATTATGCCTATCATAAAGCAACAAATCAATAATACTTGACGATGAAAGTGTTCTTTTCTCAAATCTGCCTCTACATAACTGTCATAGAACCCTTGTTACCATTAACAATGTTTAAGATAAAATGGCCAAAGTCTCATATAACCTTACTAGAAAACTTATCTAGGTAGATTCTTTCCTTCACTTAGATGGAAATTTTAGTTACTTGTTAATTCTAGTTAAATGTTTAAAAATTCACATTCAGTCAATTCTTTGTCTCCATTTTTGAAGCAATCTTTCTGTAAATGGCTTTTGGCCAAATCAAGAGGATCAGTCATTCAGGCTTGTAGAGAAGCTAGGAGTCATGCTTGCATTTATTCTTTTATTAGGTAACAGTGAAGGGAAGAATGTGTGCTCTCCCCAATAAGGAGAAAACAAGAAGAGTCCTAGAGAGTAATCATCACCACTCCTGCTAATAAATTGCTCTTGATTCTGCCATTCCAGATATCAAGCTCTCAACATTTACTCTCTCAAATATCCAGCAGAAAGTTGATTGTATTTTATTAAGATAACCATCACTTACCTGGCTATGTCATACACACGGTCTGCAAGCCGACTTCCAACCTGAAGGTTTATAAGAGGCAATGATGTACACAAGTTAAGATGAGTAGGTTTAACAAAGAAGTAAAACTCTTCCAATATTTAACAATCCATTGGTTTCTTATGTTTCAACATGCTGACAAGTACTTCCCTTTATCCCTTTCTCTATCTGATGACAGCAAGTTTCTTCTCAACTTCTGAATAGGAATATGAATAAATTAAAATAGCCCAGGAAACAAATTGATGCAAATTACCTCAGAAGTCAACTTAATGAAATGAAGACTAAGCATTCTTAAAATACAGACACAATTTTTGCCTTTACAATTCATATGACATAAGATCTCAGGAATGAAAAGCAAGAGGAGCACAAGAGGCACATTATTATCCACAGATATTAGCGTGAGGTACATGAAAGTGAAGAAATCACTTGGTTAGCTGTGGCTTATTCCAGATGAATGTATAAGTGCTCACTTAATAAAAATTGTTTTATTTGATGATTACTAACAAATTTTGTGTAACTCCTAAGTGAGTAAACAACTTTTCTGAGCCACATTTGCAAATTAGAAAAAGTCAATCAAATCTGAAGAAACTGCACCACTCCCCCATCCCATCCTAATTTAAAAAGAGGTGAAAAGTAGGTTCTTCCTACTAGCTAGCTGGGCTAGCTTCATCTGGCAAGAATAAAGACATGGGAGTCTACGATGCCTACATTCCATTCATCCCCTCATAAGCATACCAGAGATTCTATAAGGCCTTGAAAGTTCAGAATATGTGTATTTGCTTTTTGGGGGGAGGTAGGAGGAAGGGATAGGTACAGTACAAGTCTTTTCCCAGAGAAGTCCACTTTGTACATCATTCCTAACATGAGTATCTTTTGTTTATTATAAAAATAGCGCTCACATACATTATCCCATTTAATTCTAGTTCTGGACGTTTATGAGGCCTCAGTTAAGTTGTAGTCAGGCACTTTTCCTGGAGGAGAACAGGGGTTAGGAATGCATCTCTTCACATCAGGTACCCTTCAGCAGGGAACCAGCAATTGGTAGGATCAGGATAGGATGTGCACCTTGCCTTATGATTGGGATACAGAAAATTCCTAGTTGACTTTCTATCTCTAAAATAAATATTACCAATCTCTGTGCAGATGTTTAATCTACCCTTCTAAACTCTAAGGCTCCTTGAGAACAGAAACTGTCAATCATCCATTCAGGTCAGTGCTGGCACAAGTTCTGCCCAAAGTAGTAGCTTAATGAATGTTGTGTTCACTTGAAAAAGTTCATTATACTTGATTCCAATTTTGCTCCACTGCTGAAGAAACATTTCCTGAGGCCTGAGTTTGGTGCTACATGTCCAGAGAATAGAAACTTTCAGTCCCTAGTCCTTGGGGCATTCCAGCTGGGCACAGAAGACCAGGTATCTCAAACTAGACAAATGTGAAATCTTAATTTGACACTTCTAAAACATAATTCCTAAAACCATCCAACAGCTGCTCATTCCTCTAGAGCAGTGCTGGCCAACAAAAACACAGTAAGAACCACATGTGCAATTTGAAATTTTCTAGTAGCCACGATAAGTTAATTAAAATTAATTTTAATAATTGGACTAGCTAGATTTCAAGTGCTCAAAAGGCACAGGTGGCCGATGGTACCATACTGGATGGACTGTGCAAATACAGAGAAAAATCCCAAGTCCTTACCCTATAAGGCCCTAAGGACCTGGGCCCTGCTTGACCTCCTCTACAACTCTTACCTTCCCTCTCTAAGCTCCAGCTTCACTGCAAGACTCGACAAGGTCCTTTCGGCCTCCGACGCCTTGCACTAATTAGCCTTGGCTAATTCCTCGCTGGTGTCCTGCCCGAACGGCCTTGCCAGACCATCTCAGCAACTATCACTTCTTGTTTTATTTGCCTCACCTAGCTTCTTTGGCCGAAATTACCGTACTGATTAATTCGTTTCTTGTCTACTCTGTCTCGCCCCGACAAAGTAATGCGAATCGCGCGGGGGCGGTCTAGCTTTTGCCCTGGACACGGATGTAACTCAAGTAGTATTTGCTGAGTGAACGAATGAATGAACGAACGAATGAATGAAAAGCAGTTACAAATATTCAGCCCAGCCCTCCGGTGGTAACAGTTCCAGAGGCACGGCGGCTGCTCAAGGTCATCGGCGAAATGGGGTCGGGCGGGGCGGACGGAGCTCCCGGGCCAAGGCCTGGGCGCTGCGGTCTCCACTCCCCACGTCTCACCTCCACTCTCAGGTAGTCGTACTTCATCGGCTCCGGCTGCCGAGCCGCCCAGTTCTTCTGTTTCCTCTTCAAGTCCCGGTCGAAGATATTCAAGGGCCTGGGGGAGGGGCCACTCGGGGGAGAGACGCCGGAGGCGACGTCCCTGCGGCCGAGGTTCTCCGCGGGGGCCCTGGACGCCCGCGACCGCAGCCACAAGCGCCAGAACCCCGCAGCCCGCAGCATCTCCAGCAGCGACGCCACTCGCGAGCGCGCTTCAACCGCGCGCATGCGCGTCCGTAACTTCAGCAACTACTGTAAAGCTCTTCGCAAAGGAAGTAGTTTGGTCCAGCTCGCGTACCGTTACGGCGGAGCGCCACGCGAAGGATTGTGGGTGTGAATCCCACGTGAGACTCGGAGAGGCTCGGAGGAGGCGAGTGGGGCTGGGCTACTACTGAAAGAGGGCGGCGGAGGTGGCATTATCGGTCTTTGACAGGGTCTTTGGATTCGTGAGTGCTGCGTCCCTTCCTCCTCCTTCCTCATTCTTTAGACTTTCTTGGTACTCATCAGGGGTAGCTTTCGTTAGAAACCTCAGTCCAAGAGTCGCGCCCTGAGGTTTGGCAAGTGGGAAGGGGACGTTGGTTCCGGGATCAGCCTCGTGTTCATGTGTTAGAGGGTGGGTAGAATGGAAGAGTGGGCTACGGAGATGAGAATGGGCGTCGGAGGTGAGGTCGGATCGCCTTCCCCCGCCTCTTCGAATATCTGACGTTCATCATCGAGTGCTTTCGTTGTAAATATTTGCATGCATTACCTCTGCTTGTAGGATAAGGCGGTACCTACCTCTTTAAGGCTGTTTGGAGGGTTAAATGCTTTCATACATTTAAAATTCTTAGCATAGTACCTGTCACATACTAAGAGTTCGCCCTGTTAATCACACTATTATTTTTTTGCTTAAATGGATAAATGCGTCATTGAAACCTTTGATTTTTCCTGTTAAGGTATAAAAAAGTTATTTTCAAATTTAAGGGGGAAAAAAAACTAGCTTTTTAATCAGACCTTGCATTTGAAACAATAGTACTACTCTCTGATCAATTCCTATTTGCTCTTAACGATCAATGACTTGTCTCTTGCCAAAAATCAAATCCAGAGATATTAAACCATTGGTGACTGTTTTCAAGGGAACAATACTGTATGAGTTTGTACATATACACACCCCTATACATATATGCATATATGTTTTGGTAGGATTTTCACATTTTGGCCTTATTCTAGAACAGGGGTTGTTAACCTTTTTTGTTCCATGGACCCCTTTGCCAGTCAGGTGAAAACCACAGACCCCTTACTAAGTCCACACTATACTGTGTATTATTTAATAAATATATCACACCTGCAGCAACATGTCCCCACAAGAATAATGTTCTTTTGAATTTCCATTCAAGCTCATGGACCCCTTGTTAAGAGCCCCTGTCTTAGAGGGAAAGTGTTCAACCACTCCCCATTGAGTATGATGTTGGCTGTGGGGATGCCCGTTATTATGTTGAGGAACTTTCC
>JAQZBX010037896.1:0-23610 GCA_029593785.1 Cabassous unicinctus | reverse complement strand
CTGGGTATATACCCAGAAGAACTGAGAGCAGTGACACAAACAGACATCTGCACACCGATGTTCATAGCAACATTATTCACCATTGCCAAAAGTTGGAAGCAACCCAGGTGTCCATCAACAGATGAATGGATAAACAAACTGTGGTCTATTCACACGATGGAATATTATGCAGCTGTAAGAAGAAATGAAGTCATAAAGCGTATGGCAACATGGATGAATCTGGAGGACATTACGCTGAGTGAAGCAAGCCAGACACAAAACGACAAATACTGTATGAATGCATTAATATGAACTAAATATACTGTGTAACATATTGTTTGATCCACAAAAAAAAATTTTATATGTATCCATTACATTTAATGGAGAAATGTATATACTTATTTATCTTGTTTACTTTTTAGTTTTTAATTGTTTATATTTTCAATTATTAAATGTACAAATAAAGTTAAGAAAAAAAAAAAAGGAATGAAGTTCTGATACATACAATAACATGGATGAGCCTTGAAGACATCATGCTGATTGAATTAAGTCAGACACAAAAGGACAAATAATGATGACCTCACTTATATGGAATAATAAGAATAAACAAATTCATAGAATCAGAAACCGAAATATGGGTTACCAGGAGCCAGGATGAGGGTAGAGAATGGGGAGTTAAACTCTTGGTACAGAGTTTCTGTTTGTGGCAAAGGAAATAATTTTGGTAATGAATGGTGGTAATAGTAGCACAACAATGTGAATTTAACTAACACCACTGAACTATATATTTGAATGTGGTTAAAAGGGAAACTTTAGCTTGTATATATGTTACTAGAATAAAAAAACTTTTTAAAACAATAGGACTGTACAATGCAAACTGAACCCTAATGTTAACTACAGACTAAAATTAATAGTACAATTATAATAATGTTCCATCAATTTTAACAAAGGTACCACAGTAATACAAAGTGTTAACAATAGGGAAAACTGTGTAAAGTGGGTATGTGGGAACTCTGCATTTTCTGCATGATTTCTCTGTAAACCTACAATGGTATTTAAACAGAAATGTCAATTTTCTTTTGTGAAAATTTTATTGTAGTATAGCATTCATACATGAACATAAACAATAAGAGTATAATAAAAGTTATGAACTTTACAAAATAAATATGCTTAACATCTTATAGGGTCACATACATCAACCCACCACCAACACCTTAGTTTGTTGTGAAACATTTGTTACAAATTATGAAAGAATATCATCAAAATCTTACTACTAACTACAGTCCCTACCTTACATTTGGTGTATTTCCTATCTTACACTGGTATATTTCCCCCCAATTCATTCTACTATTTTTTAAACATTTTTATTACAGAAGTTGTGAACTTACAAAACAACCATGCACATGTGTAGAATGCTCATACAACACCCCTTCATCAACGCACTACACCACGGTAGAACATTTGTTACAGATTATGAGATAATATCATCAGACTATTACCACCAACAATGATCCATAGTATACATTTGGCACTTTTTCCATATTCCTCCATTATCAACACAGTACATCTCTGGCATAGATTCATAACTATTACAGTATTGCTGTAACCACAGTTCATAGGTCACACCAATTGTATTTTTCCCATGCTTCTTCACATCCCCACCACCCTGCAATAGTGATGTACATCTGCTCTAGCTCACAGAAGGACACTCTTGCATCTGAACCATCAACTACAATTCTCAACCACCTCTGGGTTCACTGCGTTATTCAGTCCCTAGATTATTCTCTAGCTTTCTTTCAATTGACATTTACATCCCTAGATTACCCTTTCCAGCCACATTCCCATTTATGAATCTGCTACTACTCGTTCTATTGTGTACCATCAACTCCATCCACTTCCACACTTTTACAGTAAAGTTAGTTAAAATGTCTATATACATTAAGCATCAGTAGTCCTTCTCAGCCCTATCTCCTAATAACCTATACTCTAGGTTCTAACTCCACGCATTTATTCTTTGTATTTAGTTCATATTAATGAGACCATGCAGTATTTGTCCTTTTGTGTCTAGCTTACTTCACTTAGCATAATGTCTTCAAGATTCATCCATGTTATCATATGTGTGCCCATTTCTTCTTACTACAGCACAGTATTCCATCATGTGTATATACCACATTTTGTTTATCCATTCATTGATTGGTAGACACTTGGGTTGTTTCCATCTTGGCAATTGTGAATAATGCCACTATGAACATTGGTGTGCAGATGTCTGTTTGTGTCAGTTTTCAGTTCTTCTGGATATATTCCTAGTAGAGGAATTGCTAGGTCATATGGCAGTTCTATATTTAGCTTCCTGAGGAACCATCACAGAGGCTGCTCCATTTTACAATCCCACTAACAGTAAAGGAGTGTTCCTATTTCTCCACATGCTCTCCAGCACTTACTGTTTTGTTTTGTTTTTAATAATGAGATGATATCTCATTGCCATTTTTATTTGCATTTCCCTAACAGCTAGTGATATTGAACATTTTTTCATGTGCTTTGAGGCCACTTGTATTTCCTCTTTGGAGAAACGGCTATTTAAATCTTTTGCCCATTTCTTTTTAATTGGACTTCTTGCTCTTTTATTGTTGAGTTGTATTATCTTTTTATAGTATAGAAATCAAACGCTTATCATGTATGTGATTTCCAAATATTTTCTCCCATTGAGTGGGCTCTCTTTTCACCTTCTTGACAAAGTCCTTTGAATCACAAAAGTGTTTAAGTTTGAGGAGGTCCCATTTATCCATGTTTTCTTTAGAGGCTTGTGCCTTTGGTGTAAGGTTTAAGAATCCACCACCTACCACCAAGAATTGAAGATATTTTCCTACATTTTCTTCTAAAAGCCTTATAGTTCTCTCTTTTATATTTAGCTCTTTGATCCATTCTGAGTTAATTTTTGTGTAAGGTGTGAGATAGGGGTCCTCTTTCTTTCTTTTTGCTGTGGATATCCAGTTTTCCCAGCACCATTTGTTGAATAGACTGTTCTGCCCCAGCTGGATGGGTTTGAGAGTCTTGTCAAAAATCACTTGACCACAGATGCGAGGGTCTGTTTCTGAACCATCAATTCGGTTTCATTGGTCTATGTGTCTACCTTTATGCCAGTACCATGCTGTTTTTACCACTGTATCTAGGTAATATGATTTAAAGTCCAGAAGTGAAAATCCCCCCACTTTACTTTTCCTTTTTAAGACTTTCTAGTTATTTGGGACCCCTTACCCTTCCAAATAAATTTGATAATTGTTATGGCAGTTTATTCTTTACGAATTTTTAAAAAAAGGTATTATGTTTGTAAATTGGTCTGTTCTTCTGGGTGTGATACCCTTTGATTGTACTAATTTCAAAGGTTTTATATTTACTTGATTAAATCAAGATTAGGGCTTTGATTCAACTGTGACTCAGGGTTGAGTGCCTGCCTTCTTGGTGGGCTGAGAGAAACAGACAATCAAGAAGACACACGGAAGAGGAGAGAACTTGGTCATTTCGGTCCTGCCATGTGACAGAAAGGAGAAGGCTCAAACAGCTAAAGCCCCAGGAAGAGAGCCTAGCCCTATGCCAGCCCACAGCTGAGAGAGAAGGAAGGAGAGACCAGGCAGAGGTTGAAGAGTCAAAGACGCAAGCTTTCTTCTGTCAGCATCCTCCAAACAAAAACCACCAGAAACATACCTGTACTTAAATAAGTTGAGTTTATTACTTCTTGCATTGAGAGAAAACACACACCATGAGAACCATGGCGAATCTTAGTAAGAGGGTTTTGGAAAAGACTTATTATAGGATTTGCTCTTGAGTTAGGTGATTTGGGGGAGGGTTAAGGAAATGGGACTTTGCTCAGGATTTGATACTGTCGGGAAGCAGGGGTAATTCTATGATTGGGTTTCTCAATACATTTTATCTAGAAAGAAGGATGACTAGGTGAGACTAAACCTATAGTTGGTAAAGCAGCAGGAATTTCTTATATTAGCCAGAGAAGGGAATGTTTGCTATTTTGTGGCTTGGACCATGTTCAAGTTCTGTGTTTGGATATGAATATGGATACGAATCTTGTTTTTGTCTTGCTCTACCATGACTTTGTCTGATGATGATGTTCTGTGCAACTGCGTATAGTCAACAGAACACCAAAGCCTAGCCTTTGAGCGTCAGGCCAGTTCCTAGCAACACCAAGTGTTAGGTTATAACTGGGCCAGTTTCTAGCTGTTATGGCTGTTTTCTCTTTCTCACTCCTAAAAGTGTGTCCACAGTTTACATAGAATATATTTCAACTAAAAAATTATTCAAGGATTACTCAGCAAATCACACAGACTGAGTTGCTGGGTATAGCCTATACATAAACCACAATAAGAATGTTTATACTTTAAGGATTAAGTTATAAGAAAGATCAGCTGAAAGAAACCAAAATGAAATTCTTTATATTCTTGAATATAAAATCATTCACCTTTCTTAGGATATTATCACCAAGTTTCTTTTTAGTATCTGTGTACTTAGTACGAATATGATAAACATTTTTCGAGAAGTACAGGTTTACTGAAAGACCTGAATTTGAACCCCAAGCCCATCACTTACTGATTTTATGTGATTGACCACAGAAAAATTTCTTACTCTCTATGCCTGTTTCCTCATCTGTAAAATGAAGATTCTACCTCCTAGAGTTATGAAAATGAAATGAATTAATGCATATAAATTATATAGTATAGAATGTGACACTTGGAAATCAATAAACCATAGCTATTTTATCAATTCTTACTATATTTTATAGTCTTTGATTACATAAGTACTCATCTTTTTTAAAAAAACCTCCAAAGTACATTGCGATTTAAATCACCAATAATTGACACATTGTTATAATCCAATTCAACATCTCTAAGTCTTGAACTTAGGCCCTTTATGCTTATTATATAGATAAAATATGACTATATCAGAACATAACCATTCTGCTAAGTCCTAGGCAAGTCCAAAAACAAAGATCCAAAGGGAGTTGAATATGCCCAGTTCCTTTTCCCACTCTTATCACTCACAAAGAGAAGGGAAATGCTGCCCTCATATTTCTCCCTTCCAAGGAGTAGACAGCCATATCCCTCCCCACTATGGAAGCATGGCAAACCGAAGAAGAAGAAAAAAGAAAAAAAAAAACAGTTTCCCTCATTAAGCAGGACATTGTGTTAGATGTGGGGGGGTGGAGAGTTTTTAAAAAAAAAGTGTAAGGCATGATCCTTGCCTTCAAATACAGACAAAACAATGGCCCATGCCACAGTGGTTTATAGTTTAGCCAGACTGGGGGGTTTATGGATTGAATATGAGGTACCCCATATAAAGGATCTAATGAAGACATCAAGAAAACAATCTGAGTACATCTGGAACTCAGGATAGAACCCAGGTTCAAAATAAGGATCCAGCAGTGTTAAAAGTGATCATTAAAGCTGCCTGGAAAAGGAGACTGTAGAGTAGAAGGAGAACAGAACTAAGGATAGCATCTCAGGGACTGATAACATACTGATTGAGGGTTGGGGGCAGAGCTGGGGAACCTGGGAAAGAACCTCAGAAGAAAGAGAGGGATGAGGTGAACCAAGACAAGGTTTCTCACTTCCCATCCATCCAGAACCTTTCCATCTAATGAAAGGTTCTCAATGTTTTTCTCCTGGTAGATGTTATCCACACGAGCAATTTATTCCTATGGGTACACAAATACCCCTATACGTTGCTAAAGTAAATACTACATTGCTGCAGGAAGACAGAAAAATCGAGGATCAGAGAGGGAGTGAATAAGTATATAAAAGCATTTTGAAGTCCATAAGCAGCTATTAATGACAGTAGCAAAAATTAGACAGCCTATGGGTTATGTAAAATTGCCAAAACACTTGCTCAAATACCTTTCTCTTTCACTCTAGAAAGCACAACAGAATGTAAATCAGAGTGATGTTAAACATCTGAAATCTGTTCAAATTTGTAATAGTTAAGTTGCATTTGTCTAAAACTTGATTTGATAAAAACCATACTGAAAGCACACCCGCTCCCTCCCAGAGAGATAACTGGTGCTGCAGGAGACCCAAAACTTCATTCTTGGGAGCACTTCAGCAGATATTTAACAACCAGAAAATCAGGGTCCTCCTAGCCAAGAGAATGATACGGAGAAAAGAAATCAACATATTCCTGGTTTGTTTTTTGTTTTTGTTTTTTGGGGAGGGGGTGGGGGGGTAACATATGAAACATAAAAGGTCCCATTTTAATCACTTCCAAGTATATAATTCAGTATACTTGAAATATACTATCGATTCACAATGTTGTACTACCATCACCAACATCCAGAACCAAAATGCTCCCGGATTCCTTTTTGCTTGTCGACAGGACAAGCCAGTCTTTATATAAAATAAAACCTCTCTCAGAATAATTGACTTTTTGCAAACTCTTCTTGGTTGCTATGAGGCTCTTGCATTTTCTGAGGTGTTTGGAAACTAAGTGGTTTATTTTAGAATTTAGTCTTTCCAGACATTCAAGTTACCTTCTCAATTCTATAATTTTCAGAGCCAGCCTCTCCCAAAAGATGAGTCCCATTGCTAACATTTACTGAAAACTGGATTCAAGTCTCAGAATCCTAATCGAGGCAATCAGAAGAAGTTCAAGTTCAAGGAGTCAAGCAATTATAGGGACAGAATAAGATAATAACAGCACCTACCTCATAAGGCTATGGTGAAGGTTAAATAAATTAAAACTTGCAAAGCAAAACGCCAGGAAGAAGGCCTGGCTCACAATCACTCAACAAACGTTAACCATTAACCAGCACAGAGCAAGAAGAAAGGCGCTGCAGGAGGCTCCACAGAGCTGCGGAGGCGGGGCCCACCAGGAGCGAAAGAGCACGCTAGAGAAGACACCCTGCGTCTCGGATGCTGGGGGCGGTTGCCTCTTTAAGAAGCGTGAACGCGTTGTCAGGCAACCGAATCACCACAACACCTGTGGCGGCCGCCAAGGGAGCCGTGAACGCTGAATGTGTGCACCGCCCCCAGCCTAGCAGCTGTAAGACCCCGCAACTGATGCGCCACCCCCGGACCAGCAGCCGCGAGACCCCCGCCCGTAGGGAACCCCTGACCCCGTAACCCTTGCACAGCCCCCAACCCGACAGCCACGGACTCCGCAACCGGTACATCGTCCCCCAGCCGCGAGACCTCCGCCGCAGGGAGCCCAGGCCACGTAATCCGTGCATCGCCCCCAGCCCCGCATTCGCTAGATCCCCGCCGGAGAAAACCCCGCCCACCTGACCAGTGCCCAGCCACCAGCCCCGCAGTGGTCAGAACCCCTCCCGCAGAGAACCCCCCCTCACGTAACCTGGGCGCCGCCCCTGGGGACACCCCGCAGCCTCGAGACCCCTGTCTGCAGGGAAACCCCGCCCACGTAACCCATGCACTGACCTGGGCCTGGCCGCCGCGGGGCACCCTACACCCCCTGAGAGCCCAGCCCCCGCCCCGGGACCTCCTTCCCCTGGGCCATACCCTGTCGAGCCTTCACCCCATCCCCGGCTGGCAAACTTACTCAAAAGGACGGGCTTCCTCTGGGGAGCCTCACAGCGTTCCAGTCGGGACCCTTCGCGGGAACGGTAGCTGCGGTCGCTCGGCGCGGGAGCACTATGACAGGCCGCTGGCCCGGCTCCGCCTTTCCAGCCGAGCCCTCCGCCCGCCTTTCGCCAACGGCCAGGCGCGGCCCCGCCCCCCACAGCTGCCACCGCAGAGAGGTCGCGCGACTAAGAGCGCCTCCTGCGGTCTGGAGGCCGTACAGCTGCCCGGATGCTCACCAGGCTCGCCTGCAGACTGGCTGGGTGGGGACTGTCCGCCCCGGGGCTGGAATAGATTCTAGGCCCTCCAGCAGCCCAGGCATCGTCGGCCCAGGGTCAAAGCTTGGAAAGAAAAAGGGGAGGGGAAGCAGTGAGAGGAGAACTGTCGATAATACCTGTCTTGGGTATTGCTCCTCGCCCAAAAGTCTGGTTTACCTTATAGTCTGGGCTTTTATTATCATTTTCAAAACGTTATTCAGTCGTCCCCCGCCCCCTAATACTAAGTAGCCATATGCTACCCTTGGGGTGGGGGGGAAGATCTCTAACTTCCCAAGAAAGTCCTTTATCGTAAATTACTTTGTGAGACAATCTTAAAAGCAAACTTTCTACAGTTGGAAGTCAACGTCAAAATCGCAGGGGCCAGTGGGTGTGAAATCGATAATTCCACGGTTTTTTAACCAATGTGCCAGGAACCATTCTAGAAGTGGAGGATACAACAGAGTGTCTTGCAAGCTAAACCTTACAATGAAAATGAAAACTTCCATATAAACAAATACATTATTGCAATGCAATGCAATAGTTCTAGAAACACGTACAGAGACTGAGACACACCATGGAAGAAATTATTACTGGCGAGAGTAAAGTCAAGAAAAGTTCATGGCGGAGATCTCGGAGCTGGGTTGTTTTTTTTTTAATTTATTTATTTATTAAGTCTTAGAATCTAGTGAGGGAGGAGGTGGGACTAAATCTAAAACAAGTAAACTAACAAATAATTAAACATGGAAGGAAACAAAACAGGTTGCCGAGATTAACCTCTTGGGGTCAGGGGTGGTTTCACAGAATGGTGTTCAAGATTTAACTATCACCTATTATAAAAAATCTAAGTTCTGGACATCTTCAGAACATTAACTAGCTCAAAACACATATAAATATAGATGTTAGTTTCTACAAACACGCCAAAACGCGTGACCGTTATAGTCCACGTGTTTCCAATGCCTCCTCCAAACGCTAGAGAATTCATCTGATAGTCGTAAATTCCTTGCATTTTACACACGTGCAGTGCGTTGTTAGAAGTCTAATGGGATGCCATTATTTATCTTCCTTTCACCAACATCCAGAACTACTCATATCTCAATCTTTCCACAGACAGCCTTTTTCTAGGCTCTCAACAAACCTGTCTTTTTACAAGTACCTACAACCACAAAAAAACACTTCTTTCCTTCCCATCACAGCTTGAGGCTCAACCTATTTTCAATAGCGGAAGCTGAGCTTGCGCAGTACGAACAAAGAAGGCTAGTTTCTGGCAAACCATTAACATGCCCTTCTTCCGGTGCAGAAGGCTGTACCATTCTCATACCCGACTGCTGTGTTTGTACTAATCCAGACGTATAATTTTCAGGACGAGATGTTCTCATTTCATCCGCAAGAAGATTCCTCTTTCCCTAGCTATTACTGTTACTTCTGTTTATATCATCGTTTCTCCGAAGTACCCCTGTCATCCCCAAATGGTCTGTGCCACTCTCACTTCCGGTTCTAGGTGTCATGGCTACCTCGAGAGTCTTGTAAGAGTTTGCACCAGCGGTGGGGAGGGTCCGAAGCCCACACCCAGAGACTTAACGCAGTAAAGTTGCGTTTTGGTTGTGCAGATTACAACTTCCACTCTTCGGCAATGGCGGCGTCCGGGAGCGGCATGGCCCAGAAAACCTGGGAATTGGCCAACAACATGCAAGAAGCACAGAGTATCGATGAAATCTACAAATACGATAAGAAGCAGCAACAGGAAATCCTGGCGGCGAAGCCTTGGACTAAAGAGTGAGGAGGTCCCTGGAGAGACGCAGGGGAGGGAAGGGGTGGGGGTCGTTTATGAGTCTCAGGGGGAGGGAGGGTGGAAGAGGGTGGAGAGCTTGGCACTGTCTTTTCATGGGCGGGGAACGGGAGGAATATAAGCCTTAGAGATTTTGGTCTACTTTTATCCCCGCAACTACAGTCCTTGGGGCCTGCCTTGACTCCCCTTTCTGTCTCCTTAATCCATTTGCCTCCGGGAAATGAAGGGGAGTAAACAACAGGCGGTGAATTGGATTGTTACTTCTTTATATTCGTGTTGTCGTACATGCTACACACACTGCTTTGAAGCCGGTGTAGACATGACATAGGGCTGGGCCTTCAACTGATCCCGCACTGGGTACTGCAGCCGTCTTCAGAAATCAGCCCAAGGGACTCTCAGATAGCAATGAGCCGTCTTTTAAATTGTATAATAGTTTTTCAATTGCTGGTCGTTATTTCAAAGATATACAAAGGCTCTATCCAATCTCCCAAAATAATGCTACACCACTTCACATAAGCCAAAAATTATATTGAGCCTAAGGCTCTTTGCCCCTTAGCAAAATCATGTATCCCTGGGAGTGATGACAAGTCTAGAGTTCTTTTCACCGTAGCATTTATTCTTTCCTGAGAGCAGACTTTGTTAGAGAGTGCACAGAAAGGCACTTTCTGATGGAGAGAAAGAAACAACTGTGGTCACCAACAGAAACCATATTTCATCTGCCTCAGATTTTTGTACAGGGATGTCTAACTGCCAGGATTCAGATTCTGCAATGTTTATTATCTAATACTGGAATTCCATATACCATGTAATCTTTATGACAGTCTAGTACTGTATTTTCGTTCCTTTTTGCAAATAAGAAAACAAGTAAATACATTGAGTTTACCTCATGATTGCACTGAGACAGTCAACTTTTAAATAAGCAATATATCTAAGATCAAGTCTCACAGTTGTCACTAGCTGACCTTTTTTTCTGTAAAATAGAGATAAGACTTACCTCTTGGTGATGTCATGAAGATTAGATAAGGTATTGCATAAAATGGTCTAGAATGTATTAATAGGATCACAATAACTGTGCCTTTTTTTTCCCTTTTCCGCAGTAAATAGAGGAGCCAAGATTTTAATTCATGTGTCTAACTCCCAAGACCAAGTCACCATATTTTTCAGCTTGTAACTGAAATCTGTCAAAGCTTGAGAACTAAGCCTTGTATGCTTTTAGATGACCTGTCAGAGGTCATCCAAAAAATGCTTCTCAGAGACTTTGGCCACTCTATACAGACTGGCTAGGTTGCCGTGTTGTTTGCTTCTATTGCAGACTGCTTTTCATGTTGATGTAGTCTACCAAGAATTTATTTCATTTTCTTTATTTAATCCTAACAACAGCCTTATGAAATATCCCTATTTACAAAAAAGGAAACAAAGGAACAGACATTAAATGGTTGTCCTAAGGCGCAGCTAGGAAGTGGCAGTGCCAGGATTCACACATAGGCAGGTGGATGTCAGAGCCTGTGTTCTATAACATTAGGTCAGAAGGTAGGTCCAGAGACTAGTTTGTTAGGCACAGCCATTCTGCCAGAGTAAGAATCAGAAATTCAGTGATTCTGAAATTAATAGAAAAAAAAGTCTATTGATCTGATCACTTAATTCTCTCCTTTTTACTTGAATAGCATATTTAAAATACTTTTCAGGACTGTGACGTGTTTATTATTTCTGGTCCCTGCAGGAACTCTGTCCTTTCCTACATTTTCTTTCCCCAAATCTATACTTTGTCTTCTCTTCCATCACTATAAATTCCTTCAGTGTGTATTCTTTATCATCAACAAAAAAATAAACCTTTTGAAATTGTACTTTATATAAATTTAATTACACCGTGCTTTTGTTTTGTAGTCACCATTACTTTAAGTACTGCAAAATCTCAGCATTGGCTCTATTGAAAATGGTGATGCATGCCAGATCAGGAGGAAACCTGGAAGTGATGGGTTTGATGCTAGGAAAGGTGGATGGTGAGACAATGATCATTATGGACAGTTTTGCTTTGCCTGTGGAGGGCACTGAAACGCGAGTAAACGCTCAAGCTGCTGCATATGAATACATGGCCGCATACATAGAAAACGCCAAACAGGTAAAAACATTGTTTCTTAAAGGTTGTAACTAGAAGTTATAGTCTCAAAGTGACTTTTGAGTTTCAAAACTTAAAACTGTTCTCTTCACATTAAAGTTTATATTTTATGTTTTTTTTTTCCAATGATTTCTATGTAAATTGTATTGGAGATAAAAAATCTGAAAAGATTTATAGCATGGATTCTTTTCTTTCAAATAAATTCTCACACTCAATACTAGATGTGTTTAAAATCAAAAAAGTTTGCATGGAAATAGCCTAAATGTTCCTGAGTATAAAACTGGTTAAATAAATTATGATATATCCATACAGTGGACTGCTAGGCAGCCTTTAAAAGAATAAGGTCGCTATCTTTGTTTTTACTTATGTGGAACAAACTCCAGAATGTTTGATACAGTGAAAAAGCAAAGTGTAGAACACTTTATGTCAGGGGTTCTTAACAAGGGATCCGTGAGCTTGAATTGAAATTCAAAAAAACATTATTCTTGTGGGGACATGTTGGTGCAGGTGTGATATATTTATTAAATAATACACAGTATAGTGTGGACTTAGTAAGGGGTCCGTGGTTTTCATCTGACTGGCAAAGGGGTCCGTGGAACAAAAAAGGTTAAGAACCCCTGCTTTATATGGTATGCTATTGTATGTGTCTTTAATCTATACATGTGCAAAGAATATATATTTTATATGCAAAGAATATCTCTGGACGGATATGTAAGCAACTGGCTGTGATGGTAACATCTGGCCTGGGTAAGTAGGTTGTTGAGGGGAAAGAGGTGAGAAGTAGAATGAATACCCTTATTTTACTTGTGCCTTATTAATTTTGTACCTTGTGAATGCTATTACATATTCAAAAAATCCTTTTTTTTTTTTAAACTTGAAAGTAGAATATGCTATGAACTCTTCTGCATACTGTTTTTACCATAATGCTATGTAAACAGACAAATGACAAGTAACTCTGAATAGGAACTCTCAAGCTTCTTTGCCCTCTTCATTTGTTAGGTTGGCCGCCTTGAAAATGCAATTGGCTGGTATCATAGCCACCCTGGCTATGGCTGCTGGCTCTCTGGGATTGATGTTAGTACTCAGATGCTCAATCAGCAGTTCCAGGAACCATTTGTAGCAGTGGTAGTAAGTATTTTTGCAACCAGTTTTAATTAAGTTCTTCATGAAGATTTGCTAATAAGTATTTTGAGAAATAAAAACAGTGTGGAAAAGCACAAGGCTCTGGTGTCAGTCAGCCTGCATTTGAATCAGAAGTCTGCCTCTTTGAAGCTGAGACTTTGAGCAAATTATCTAACCTCTCTGTATCTCATTTTCACTTTATAAATTGAGGATAATAACAGCACCTACCTCTCTGCCCAGCCCATGGTAGGCATTTAGTTAACTGAATTGAATAAGTCAGCAACTGCTATAGTGGCTCTTGTTAATTAAGGTAAGAATGTTTCAGATGCAACCTAGGTATCTGAGGAAGGAAGAAATTATTCATCTATTAAAAGGATAAAAAAAATTTTTGAAAAGGAGATGAGCAAATCTTCAAGTAATATTCTTAAAATGGTATAATAACATTAAGTGTAATCTCTTAACGGTGAAGACATTTCTGTTTTTTACTCATTTTATTGAACTTTTATTTTTATGGCTTTTTGTTTGGTTACTTTTTTTCTTAATCCTTTGATTGTTGGATTAGTGTGTTTGTGTCTGTGTGTGTGTTATATGTACATATATATTTCTAGATTTATAATGTTGAAACATTGAGATACATAATGATTTTATAACCAATAGATATTAAATATATCATTATTGTAGATTGATCCAACAAGAACAATATCTGCAGGGAAAGTGAATCTTGGCGCCTTTAGGACATACCCAAAGGTAATTTTTTTTTTTTTAATTGTAAGTTCTTATGATTTTTAAAATTCCAAATATTTGACTAATTTTTAGAGATCTGTTATGATTTATATCTTTTTGTCCTAAAACTATTAATACTATAAAATATCAAACTACTACAAATTATTCCTAGTAGGTGAAAATCCATTTACATTGTATACGTTTAATTATACTAGAAAAGAGTTTTCATTTATTAATAAGTATCTGTATGCCCATGGCTTTCTTTGACAGGTACTAAAGAAACAACAAGATTCCCTTCCCTGGGGAATGCATGCAGTGTGAAATAGGTACTAGCACATATGTACATGGCTTAAGGACAAGAAAAAAGAACCTTTAAGCCAAATCTACCCTACAACTACCAAATGTGGTTGGGAGAGGGTAGAAAGCAGTATATTTTTTCCCTTTTAGAATGTTTATGTTCAATATTTGGCTTCCAAAAATTGGTGTTTCTATAAGTAGAAAGCCACATAAAAAAATATATATATATATTCTGCCCCCCTTATTTTTTTGTCTTCTGTTTTCATTTTTTATTTAGGGCTACAAACCACCTGATGAAGGACCTTCTGAGTACCAGACTATCCCACTTAATAAAATAGAAGACTTTGGTGTACACTGCAAACAGTAAGAAACCTTAGAGATTATCCAGATCAAGCCCTTATTTTACAAATGACAAAAAAGGGTCAGATGAAATGCATTTTATAGTAACTTTTAAAATAATACTAAGAATATACAAATTCAGGATCATATTCAAATGTTAATAATTATTTTAATCTAGTATGTTATTTGTTTTTTACACAACCATAAACAGTTTATCAATGTTCAAGATACGTGGCACATGACAAAATTAATAGCAAAGAAAAATAGTGTTTAGAGCCATCCTGACACTAGCATGTATACAGTCCTCAAAGTACCCAGGTTCCACTTAGCAAAGATTCTTCCTTAGCATTTTCACTCTAAAAGTTAAAGAAGCCATACTAAAACTCTCTGAATTGTCACTTTAAAAGGGTGCATTTTACGGTATATGAATTATATCTCAATTTTTAAAAAATTAAAGCCAATGAAGACAGTTTGTTCTACCTTCTAAATATATCTTGCCACCTCTATCACTATCACTGTGACCCAAGCCACACCATCTGGCACCTGGACCATAGCATTAGGCTTCTAACTAGTCTTCCTGCTTCTACTCTTTATTCCTGTTTTAGTTTGCTAAAGGCTGCTGGGAGCAATATACCAGAAATGGGTTGGTTTTTTTAATGGGAATTTATTAGGTTAAAAGCTTACAGTTCTGAGGCTGGGGGAATTGTCCAAATCAAGGCTTCAAGTGAAGCTCTCTCGAAGATCGGCTGCTGGTGATCCTGGACTCCTGCCACGTGGCAAGACACAATGATGCCTTTCCTGATCTCTGCCTTCTCCTCCAGACTTTGTTGCTTCAGCTTCAGACTGCTCCATCTGTGGCTTTTCTCTCTCCCAGGTTTATCAACTAATGGGGGCTTCTCTCTGTCCCTGCCACTTTTTTCCGTGTGTGCAGCTTTCTATTCCTTGGTTTTTTAAAGGACTCTAGTAAGAGGATTAAGACCCACCCTGGGTCCTGCAATCTAAACAAAGGCCCTTCACAGTTAAGAGTCCCTTAACTGAATCTAATCAAAAGCTCCCATCTACAATAGGTTTCCAGGCACAGGAATGGGTTTGCTGTAAGAACAGGATTTTCTGAGGACCACAAAAGACTCAAACAAGTACAACTCCTTAAAGGTCTTTTCTCAGCCAGACTGATTGTGTTAAAATGTAAGTTAGATCATGTTACTACTCTTCTCAGAATGCCCTCCCATCTCACTCAGAATAAGATCCATAGTCTTTAACAAGATCTACATAATCCTATGTGGTCTGGCCCGTTACCTCTCTGAGCTCATCTCCTATATCGAACATTTGTTTTCTGCAATCCAGGCACCCTAGCATTATGGTTTCTCAGATGTGCCAGGCAGGCTGCTGCTTCAGGGTCTTTTCACTTAATGTTCCTCCTGCCTAGTGAGCCACATGACTCACTACCTACTTTAGTCATTGACTATCTGCATGTCACCTTACCAGAGAATGTTCATCAGTCACCCTAAAATAGCATCTCCCCATCACTCTTTTCACTTTCCTTGCTTTTTTTTTTTTTTTTTTTTTTTTTTGAGGTACTGGGTCCTCATAGGCGTGAGGCCAGCGCTCAACAACTGAGCCACATCAGTTCCCCTGAGTTGGCTCCCTCCTGTTTGCTCGTTGTTTGCTCATTTTTTTGTTTTGTTTTCGGTTTTTTTGCTTGTTGTTTGGTTGTTTGCTCGTTGTTTGTTTGTTTTCTTTAGGAGGCACCAGGAACCAAACCTGGGATCTTCCATGTGGGAGGCAGTCACTCAACTCCCTGAGCCACATTCACTCCCCTTTATTTTTCTTTTTAATGCTTGTCACCATCTGATATGTTTTTGTTTTGTTTTGTTTTGTTTTGTTTAAGATATATTTATTTATTTATTCCCCCTTTGCTGCTTGTGTTTTACTGTGTCCATTTGCTGCGTGTTTCTTCCGTGTCTGCTTATCTCCCTCTTGCTGTGAGGTCCTGCTGCATCAGCCCACCGTGCCGTGCGGGCCGGCATGCTCTCACAAGGAGGCCGTGGGAAGCGAACCCGGGGCCTCCTGCATGGTAAACGGGGGCTCTATCGATTGAGCCACACTACACGCGCCGCGCGGGCCGGCCAGCCTGCCCTCACAAGGAGGCCCCGGGAAGTGAACCCATATGGTAAACGGGAGCTCTATCCATTGAGCCACACCCGCTTCCCCCATCTGATATGTTTTTGCTTCCTTGTTACTGACCCCATTAGAATGTGAGTTTTATGAGATCAGTATTACTACTGTATCCTAGCATTTAAAATAGTACTTGGCATATAGAAGGGTGGATGCCAAAAAATGTGTTGCTTAAATGAATAAATGATTATCTAATGTCTCCTTTTCTGCAAACCCCTACTACAACTTTAAGGAACAACTTGACTACAACTACCCATGTGCTACTTCTCTTCTCTGTTTAGAAGTATCTAGAAAATTACAGAATTTCCAAAACTGATTTTTAAAATATATCTGGTTTCAACCATCCCTTACATATTCCTGAAAAAAATTCTGCCTTTCAATTAAAGTTGTGGGATTGAATCATTTTATTTACCCTTTTAAAAAGTATTTTAATTTATTCTAGGTTGTCCTAGTATCAAAGGCATCAAACTGTACCAGATGTACAGAACCTAGTAAGATATTTAAATACTTATTACTTTTAGTGTTTTTTACACATTTAACCACATTTTCCTAGCTTTTCCCAGTTATAAATTTGGCACCTTTAGAAGTGGTGTACTTCTTTTAGGTGACTAAAGACATAATTTAAAGTCTGTTTTTACAAAAAGTGGTAGATCCTAATCAGAGGATTAGAAAAAAAAGAAATGGGGAATCCAATATAGCCTAACGGAAACTGTACACTGACCCTAAAAAGGCAGCTCATTAAGTTTATGTACTATTGACTGGATTTATAAACTCAACAACACAGGTAAACATACATTACTCAGAAGGTCTGATTGGTTATTGATAACTTCTTGGAAAATGTCTGGGCTCTAGGGAGGGAAGGGGTATAAAACAAGGACATTTGGAGCAGAAGAACGGGAAATTAAAAAAAAAAAAAGGACATTTGGTATACAGAAGATTTGAGGAGTAAACAAACGATGGTTACCTGGTTGTTCTGTTGGACTAGAAAGTAAACGTTTTGACTATTTATAGTCATAAATTATATACAATGTAATTCTCCAAATTTGACCAGAACTTTCATATGATGTAGTTAAATATTTTTTCACTTACTAAATTTATGCTTTCATTTAATAGATATTATGCCTTAGAAGTCTCATATTTCAAATCCTCTTTGGATCGCAAATTGCTTGAACTTTTGTGGAATAAATACTGGGTGAATACGCTGAGTTCTTCTAGCTTGCTTACTGTAAGTACTATACTTTCAAGGCTGTGTTTTATCTAAACTATGTAAGTTGCTTGTATCTGAATCCCTTTTACCTGGAAAGGCTATAACCTGATTTGGCCATGTCAGGTTGGATTCTGCAGGATCACAGCTGGATTGTGAAGGTAGGTAGGTATGTTTAATGTACCATAGAGACCAAGTCTAAATGGGAAATACAGTGGCCAGCTCAGGGTGAGATCTGCTGCCACCTTAAAGAGACATACAGAGGAAAAAAATACAGATACTCTTTGCTGAGTCGCGTTTCTCAGGTAGGCTGCTGGTTACAAGTGACAGAATACCCAACCAAACTGGCTTAAACCCAACAGGGAAATGTATAAGCCGCAAAGTCCAGGAGTAGAGTTTGCTTCAGGAACAGCTTAATTTGTATTCAAACAGTATTATGAGGTCTTTGGTTTTTCTTGCTCAGCTTTGGTTTCACATTGTTCGGCTTCAGCGTCAGACTTGATATGAAAGTAGGATGGCAGAAATAACTCAGACCTCTCATCCTCTTAGTTTCATGTTCAAGAGAGGTCAAGATACACTAATACACACCACCCACATATTCCCAGGCAGAGCCTCATTGCATTTGACTTGCTTTGCTTAGGTCACATGCCCATCCTTAACCCTACTGTGGTCCTAGGGAATGAACGCCATCAGTAGCTGGGCCCAGGCAAGTGCTTCCTCCCTGAGCTGGTGTGGAGGAAACTCCTTCTGGAGTACACAGACTAAGAATGGGGAAGAGGTGGCCCCTAGGGGGAAATCAGTATCACTGCTTGAAAGCAGCAGTGCTAGACAGGAAAAAAAAAAAAAAAAAAAGAGAAAGAGAGAGATGCACTGAATATTTTATGATATATCATTTAAAGTCTCATATTAAAAATATATTTGGGGAGCAGATATGGCTCCAAGTGGTTGAGCACCTGCTTCCCACATGGGAGGTCCTGGGTTCAGTTCCCAGCCCCAGTACCTTAAAAAAAAAAGAAGAAAAAAATTTTTTTTTTTATTTAACAAGCTTTTCTATCTAGAGCTTAGTCAGGAATAGGTTTTGTATGTTTTTAAAGTAGGCCAGATGGTGTATGTGCTTGGCTGAGGAGCCAATGGGGCGAAGCTACCATCTGTGGGATTATGACTGAACGCCTCTAAGTCAGAATCCCACCCAGGTGGAACGATACGGCAGCACCGAGGGCCTCGGTTGGCCTCGGATAGCCGGTCCCCCGCCGTCCCCCGCCGTGTGTCGGGACCGGGGTCCGGTGCGGAGAGCCTGTCCTCCCAGGAAACGGCGCGGCCGGAAAGGGGGAACCTGGTGCTAAACCACTCGTAGACGACCTGCTCCTGGGTCGGGGTTTCGTACGTAGCAGAGCAGCTCCCTCCCTGCAATCTATTGAAAGTCAGCCCTCAACACAAGGGTTTGAAAAAAAAAGATAAAAAAATAAAAAGTAAAGTAGGCCAGGGGGGCAGATGTGGCACAAGTAGTAGGGTGTCTGTCTGCCATATGGAGGTCGTGGCAGGCGGGCCAGGCCCACCAAGCCACGCACCAAGATGATGACATAGTAAGAGAGAGACACGGGAGAGCCAAGATAAGACGCACCGAAAACCAGGAACCGAGGTGGCACAGGTGGCAGAGTGCCTCTCTCCCACATCGGAGGTCCCCAGGTTCGAAGACTGGAGGAGAAGGATGAGAAGAGAAGGCAGGAAACGGACACAGAGGATCACCCAATGAATGGATACAGACAGCAAGTGGGGTGGGGAGAGGGATAAAAAAATAAGTAAATAAATAAAGTAGGCCACATCATGCAGGGCAGAAAAGCATAGAGGTTAGAACCACAGGGTTTAGAATAAAATAAACTGGGTTTGAAAACAATCCTGCCACTTGACTAGCCGTGTGTGACCTTCAGAAAGTTATTTAATGTGACTGAGCCTTTCTCAAGCATAAATAGGTGATACTACTACATGCATCATTAAGTAAAATTACATGAGATACTGTATATAAAGCAGTTAGCAAAGTGCCTGGCATATAATAAAGCCTAATAAGTTGTTATTTTTTTGTTTGGTGCATCATACTCATGAGAAAGGCCCTCACTCAAATCTATTTCCTCTGATTTTAAACACAATTCTGACAAGTTCTCTGTTCTTATTTCTTATCCACAGTGGTCAGAGATAGCAGATTAGAAGGGAGGAAAGTGATCATAAGCCTTAACATTTACTAAGTGCTTCCTGTGTGCCAGAACTGCCAAATGCTTCATGCTGCTTTATGTCTGTTGTTTCCATAGAGGCAAATAGCAGCAGGAAATGACACCTGATGGTACTTTAAGGCCAGCACAGTCTGAATCTTAGTATAAAGGCAAACAGCTCCACCCTCAGCTGTGTGGATACAATATCCTTATATTCCAGCACCACCTATATTGAGGACATTAACAATGAAGAAAAGGTTAAATTACATTTCCCCCTTTTTTGTGGTTTTATATGCATATTGTACATTACAGCATTTGAAGAAAATAGATCCAACTAATTTCTTTCCCTAGCTAATATAGTTCATTACATAATGTAACCTAAAAGCTACCAGAAAACAAGTTTCTAATTTAAGAAATTACTTCCTTATATTTATTCTCTGTTTAACATATTTTGTCATTTTAATAATGTAACTATTTCTGCTAATCTATATTTTTATAGCTTGAGTAGATAAATGTTCTGATTGTGAAATCGTCTATAAACTTTAGGGGTTTTTCCAAGACTATGGAGAAAAAATTTATTGGTGTCCTAAACCATTTAGATCCAGAGAGTGAATGTAATTGCATCGTTAAAAAATATCATGAGAGAGCGGATGTGGCTAGAGCAGTTGGGTGCCCACCTCCCACATGGGAGGTCCCAGGTTTGGTTCCCAGTGCTTCCTAAAGAAGATGAGCAGACAACAAGTGGACACAATGCGCAGACACAGTGAGCAGACAATGAACAAACAGATGAGGGTGCTATCTCGGCAGGGGTGGGGGGATGACAAAAAATTAAAAATATCATGAGCTTATAAAAATCATTGGAAGAACTGGTTAGCATTTTAAAGGGCTCCCTGCATTAGCTGTCATAACAGCAAATAACTCTTCATGTTTGGTGGTTGAACTGTATCTCCTGTGCACTGTCTTACAAGCTGAGCAAATAGAATAACATATTAATTTTGCCAAGTTTATTTAATTTTCACTCTCTTCTATTGAAGATCTGGAAAAGAAATGTAATATGCACTTCTCAACTTTTCCTTGTAAATTTTTTTCTTTGTATTTTAGACTACAACATTTAAAAAATAATATCCCATAGATATTTTTAAATATTACAGTTAAATGCACATATAAATGTTAAATTTTTTAAGAGTATATTAACGATACAGAAAATTGCTCATGATATATTAAATCAAAAAGGCCAATTACAAAACAGTGTATATGATTCCAGTTCACCAGTGAAGTGTGTATGTGAGCATACAGCAGTACACTAAAATATAACCATAGTTATAGCTAGGTGGGGGAATTATAGTTCTATTTATTATTTATATTGGTCTACATTTTCAAATGTACATTTTCAAAGTTACTTAATTTTATATTCAAAAAAGCTTTTAAAATGTTATTTTAATAAGCTAACAATTATTAAGTATATACTTGGTACCATGGTATAGATAAATGGATAGTCCTAAGAGCTTTATATATACTACTACATTTAATGTTCACAATAGCCTTAAGGTAGAAATTATTGCCCCCTTCCCCATTTTCAGAAAAGGACCTGGAGGCCCTGTGAAGTGAGACAGCTTGCCCAAGGCCTCACAACTGTTTGCAGCAGAGCCAGAACTTGGACTCAAATCTGTGTAACTACAAAGCTTCCCATAATAACATGTATTAGATTAAGCAGTCAGAACTGAAAATTCCAAATTTAATCTTGAAATTATAAAAGTGGAAAAAACCTACATTTGAACTGCTTGAACTTTGGGAGTATCATTTCACTTCTTACCTCACTGCCTATCCATACAGATATCATGGTGGAATTCCTTGTAAATGAAATGTTCTATTTAGAAGAAAAGTAATTTATCTAAAAATATATAGATTTTTAAAAATAGACTTGTATTGTGATGGATAAGTAACTATCAGTACAATACCACTGTCTCCACAGAATGCAGACTACACCACCGGTCAGGTCTTTGATTTGTCTGAAAAGTTAGAGCAGTCAGAAGCCCAGCTGGGACGAGGGAGCTTCATGTTGGGTTTAGAAACACATGACCGGAAGTCAGAAGACAAACTTGCAAAAGCTACACGAGACAGGTAAGAATAGATCTAAGATTCCTGTCCCTAACTCTTTCCTTTTCTCTTTCAAAAAGTGCAAATAATAATAGGATCCCAATTCCTTATGGTTCAGCTTGTTATAACTCAGTCATTTCAGTACCTGAATATTAACTTTTGGGGGCCTTTAAGAGGTGTCAAACACAGGCCTTAACTTTTGAAAATTTAGAAGACTTTAGGTAAGAATATTAAAGGCGTAGGTCAAAGGTCAAAGACCTAGGTAGTCTTGTGGAACATTCCTAGTCACCTTTTATTTCACTGCCAAAGGATTTGTTCAGATCAAACTTGAGGTATGTAATTTGATTACTTATGAAACAATTTTGTGGCCCTTCAGATGCATAGACCATACAGGGTTCAGAAGACTGACTAAATACTTTCACAAAAATTTGACTTTTCATGGGATAATTAGGATCATAGAGGAAGGGAAAACCATGTTGGCATTTATATATACTGATACGTTGGTATCCATTTTAAGAAAAACTAGCCCATATGAAGAGATGAGAGAAGGGAAAGTGAAATGTATCCTAGAAGTAGAGGTCATCTTGGATTTTTAGAAGGCAGAACTAGTGGCCTAGGTAAAAATTACATTCAGCTTTAGTATTAGGTCTCTTTCTGGTACTGAAAGTATATGTTTTGCCCATCCCTTTTGTAATTTGTAATTTTATATACATTTATATCTCAATTTTTATATAGCAAAACCGTCACTATGTACTTCCAATTATAAAAAAGTAGAAAGGCACATAACAGAGAATTTTCCTTCTATGGATAACTTTATGAGAATTGCATCTCTTCTGAATATTGGTGATTTTTTTATTTATTTATTTTTACTTTTGTCAATTCTAAAATCTAAGTCCTTCACCCACTAATCTAGCTTTGATTTTTCATTGTTTGGAGGGTGTTTGTGATTATTTTAAGGGGGAAAAAAGCATAGAATTCTTTAATTTTTAAAAGTTACTCTAATAAAAAGGAGTAACAGATTTTAAGGTAATATTGAAATCAGTATATAATTGTGGATTATGTATCATTTCAGTAGCCTTCTAAAACAAAACTTTTCCCACAGCTGCTGACAACAGAATTAACTGTTAAGAATTATATCAAATTTCACATTGTCATTCTCTTGTGAAGGTGCTAGTAAATAGTGAAATGGTCAAAAGACATGCAGAAGGTTAAAAAACCACAAGAGTAAACTTCAAATTGACAGGGTTTGGGAAATATGAGTAGAACTGAAAATCATTATTGAAGGGGTACAAAGATGGACATGGAGGGGAAACGGGCATGTTTAAAACAGTTTTCAATTTGTGACATTATGTAATGATATGCTTTTTCTTTCCAGCTGTAAAACTACCATAGAAGCTATCCATGGATTGATGTCTCAGGTTATTAAGGATAAACTGTTTAATCAAATTAATATCTCTTAATCACTGGGTAATGCTTTTGCCTGAAAGCCAGTATGAGAAAAATTCGATACTTTAAAACTGGTTATCAAAAACCTGATTAGAAGTATAAGGTGCTCTGAAGTGTCCTAATTAACAACCTGTAATAAAGCTCTTTAAAATAAAAATGTCCATTCATTGTTTTGTGGGAGGGGTTGTGTCATTTTCCAAGTGTCCTTTAACATACTTGAATATGAAAGAAAAAATATTAGAAGCTTTGTTTTTTTAAAGAGTCTTGCCTTTCTAAGTTAGTCTAAGAAGC
>JAQZBX010037895.1:0-23612 GCA_029593785.1 Cabassous unicinctus | reverse complement strand
GCATTGGTTTTACAGAGGAGTGTCCCGACCCGCGGGACGATCAACTGGGGCTCAGGACCTGTGAAGAAAAGAATGGTATGGGACAAGAGACGCGAAGAATGACAGCAAGACAGGATTCTGATCAAGCTGCAAAAGTTTATTGAAGAAGCAGGGTATATATACTCTAAAGGAGGAGGGTGTGGATTGGTGGACCTAAGGATGGGTGGTGGCCTGGGATTGGTGGTTGCTGTTGCTAGGGTAGGTGGCAGGAATGCTTTTGGCGCGAACTCTCTAACTTCCTTGAAGAAGGCTAACAATAGCTTAGCTGTTCTTTGTCTCAGCCCTGGCGGCCATGTTACATGTCACTGGTGCTGCTGACAAGGTGCATAGTATGAGTGCTACCGTGAAGGTCCCCAACAGAGGAGTGCGAGCATTGCAGGGCCACAGAGTGGTCAAGAGCAACAATTCTAGAGTCAGGCTGTTCTGGAATTAAATCTTGACTCCACCACCTGCTGCATGACTTTGTGAATTACTTAACATCTCTGTGCCTCAATGCTTTGTCAAGTTGGTCTGGAAAGGATACCAACCTCCTAGGGTTGTTATGAGGATTAAAGGAGTTAAAATTCGCAAAATGCCTAGAACAATACCTGGCACAGAGAAAGTGCTATGCAATTGTTGGTAAATGAGTGAAAGCTTTTGAGAACCCCTCAGGGCCGTGGAAGAGGGCAGGGGCAGCTGTGCTTGCTTGTCTTCTTTCACTGGGATCTCTTTCAGCAAGCCCAGCCTGTACCAGGCGAACTGAGCCTCCTTTGGTGGTTGAGTGAGGGACAGTGTGGGATGCTGAGCCAGCAGTGCTCCCTCTTCCTCCTCCTAGCCCATTTCTGAAATTATGGGGCTGGTGTAGATTGATGGGAAAATCTGGGTCCAAGTAAGTGCCTTCTATGGCTGGATGACCTTGAAAAATAACATCAGTAATAATAATAATGATACCACCGCTGATAATGAGTGTGATTATTTCTAGAGACGCTATCTTGCATTGACACGTGGTATATGCCACTTACTCTGCTTATATCAAGGGTGGCAAACTAAGGCTTCCAGACCAAATCTGGCCTACTGCTTGGTTTTGTAGATGTAGTTTTGTTGGAGCCCAGCCACACTCTTGTTTATTAATTAACTGTGGCTGCTTTTGCATTTCCACGGCAGAGTTGAATAGTTGCAACAGAGACTCTACAGTCCACAAAGCCTAAAATATTTACTATTAGGCCCTTTACAGAAAAAAAGTTTGCTGACCTCTAGCAAACTGGAGGTTTAGCATTAGTCAATCTCCTTTAGTCCTCCCAACCACTTGGTGAGGCTGGTCCTGCTGTTATCCCCATTTGTATGGCTAGGAAGCCGAGGTACAGAGAGGGTAAATAGTGGCCCGCGAGCAGAGCCTCAGGGTCCTTGTGTCTAACTTGGAGAGGGTACCTCTCTCTCTTCCTTTCCAGGCTGCTGAGAATTGTGGGTGTGGAGATGTGCTTGGAGCAGAGTGGCAGAGACCGAGGGGAACAGACTGGGTGTAGATGAGGTGTGGGTTGATAGCTGGCTCCTGCCCCGCCGCCGTCTCAGGCTGTGACTTCTTCCACGTTGGCACAATGAGTGTGCCATCCTGGGTGACCTGGAAGCCCTTCCAGCTCCGTGGGCAGGAGTTCCAGGGCAGGGAATGTGCACACTCTGGAGGGAGGCTCAATTAAGCAGCGGCGCACGGAAATATGGCGCTGGTGGACGCGGCATCTTGCACTCTGGTGTAGCGAAAGGAGTTCCCGAAGCCTTGCCTTGAATCTCAGCTTCCCTTCCCAGTGGTGCGGTTTGGGGTGTGTTCCCACTCTGGGAGCCTCAATTTCATCTTTTGTAAAATGGAGATAATAGAAAGTCACATTTTCTTTCCCTGGCCTACTACAGTACAGGGAGAGGTTAAATCCTTCACACCCATGCAGAGCCCCGAAACCACCCTGCTGATTTGTGGAAAGATGGTGCCGAGGTGGTGGTAGGGGCACATCTGGGGGTTACCTCGGATCTTGCCCTGAGAGCAGCAGCCCAGATGGTACCCTCTGTCCACTTGTTCCCAAACCTGCCCCTCAGCCACCAGAGAGCAGGAGCTTCGCCAGCCGCCCTTCCTCCTTCCTGTCATGTGGCTCACATTAGCATGTGGCTCTGCCTTCCCTTCTGTGTCCTGCATCTGCTGAGCTCCTTGTAGATTTAGGGGTAAAATTACCTTATTAATCTTTCTTTTGTAAATACCACTGTGAAAGAAAGGGATTTTGCATTCACTCATCTTTTCATTATTATGGTAATAGCTTTCAATTTATAACTAATTAGCACTGCTCCCTCCTAACCTGGCCTTTGCGAGGAGAAGCCTGGGAGGGCCTGTGGCAGTTCCCAGCAGCAGCTTCGGAGGGCATGGCGTCCCCAGCCTTCCTTGACCAGTCCTGGTGGTGTAGAGCCCGGTTCCTGGCCACCTGCGGCCTGGGGCTCAGCGTTGGCCATCCACCTCTCAGGAGGATGTTGGCAAGGTGCCGCTGAACTCATGACATGGGTGGGGGAGAGTTGGAGGGTGCAGCCAGGGCAGGGAGGCATCCAGAATCACACCTTGGAAGAACCAGTGGAGACCTGGAGATGTTGCAAAGAGAAAAAGGCTCAAGGGCATATAACTCTTATCTTCAAAATGACTGTCATGTGCATCTGGGCTTGTTCTCTGGGTCCCCCAGGATCAACCCAAGAGAAATGGATGGTGGTCACAAGGAGTCAAATTTGGGTACAATGTGAAAACTGTACCCACCATTGTGACATTCATAGCTATCTGAAAATAGTGCAGCCTTCCTTGGGAAATCTCAGGTTCTCCCCTCTCCTCTCCCCACTACTAGAAATGTTCAAGTTAGTTCACATTTAAAGGCATAACAGCTTGGCATGAATTTTATCATAGATCGAGAGTTGGAGGAGAGGACACCCGAGGCCCCCGCCGTTCTGTCTCGCACATCACCCCTTGGTGTCTGGGGGAAGATGACTAGAAAAGGAGTTGGGCGTTTAGCTGCAGCGATTTCGCTTTTATTTGTTAGTATTAGTATGGAATAAAAGCCTCACTCTTTGCTAATATAGGCTGTTCTGAAATGAGGTGTGGAGGAGGCGGGCAGGGGAAGAAATCCCGTGAAGACATGCACAGACCCTCTTTGATCTCAGGCTTGACTCTGAGCACAGGCCCTCCTGCTCTGTAGGGGGCTAAGTGAAGAGATCCAGCCCCCCATGGACTTGACTGGAACTACAGTCTTCAGCTTTCCCCTGTTTATCAGTGGGAATGTGAGCAGGTACAAAAATGGTTTCCTTTCTCCCTTCTGAGTCAATTACACATTCCCCCCTCCCCCTCAGATCAATTGGGTTTACTTGCCACTATTTTCCTTTAAAAAGATTTTGGACTGTGGGTGAGGAACACGGAGAAATTTGGATCATCAATGAGGCAGTGTTGGGTCCCTGGGAGTCCTTTTCTGCCTTGACGGACATGTTCTCTCCCTGAACTGCCCAGCATGGCAGCCACACTAGCCGCTAGCCCCATGTGACTATTGAGCACTTGAAATGCAGCTCATGCAATTGAAGAAATGAATTTTTAAATTTTGTTTCACTCTAGACTGATGGGGATCCAGGAGGAAGGAAAAGAATTCTGGATCAGGCACACAGAGGTGGTGTGATCTTGGGTGAGGAACTCAACTTTCTGAGCCTTGGTTTTCTCCGGTGTAAAATGGGAGTGATCATGGAAGGATGCCCATGTAGGGCCTGGTGCACCGTGCCTGGGGTTCTTTTTGAATGTCCCTTCCCAAATCTCAGGCCAGTCTTCACCAAGTCACACTTTTGCTGCCCTCCAAGCCAAGCTCAGCCTTGGTGGGGACAGAGAAGAGGCTCTAGAAGGAAGCCTCTGGGGCTGGGGGGTGGCGTTGCCTGATGCAGAGACTCTGCCAGATGGAGCAGGAGGTCAGACTCCTGCTGCTCAGCCAGGTGTGTTTGAGCACCCAGAAAAGGGCATTCGAGTTCTTTCCAAGGTCTAGTGGATTGTCCCTTTGCTTTGTCTGCCTGGTTGTGTGGCTTTGTATTGAGATGTTCAGACCTTTCAAAGGTAAACACCCATGTGTACTGGGGAGAACGTCGACTTCTGAGGCAGGCACAGCTGAGATTGAGTTTCAGTCCCCTCCTGCAGTCACTGGCAGATAATGTAGCCTCTCTGAGTCTCAGTTTTCTTGTATATTGTAATAGAAACTACTAAAAGGGTTGTGTGAGGACTAACTTACGTACGAGTGAGCTCCTTAGCATAATGCCTGGCTACTGTAAGTGCTCAGGATCAGTTCCTGTGCTATTCCCATGATGGTATGTGGTGGACGCCTGCTGTGCCTCCAGATTCCCCTCTCAAGGCTGAAGCACTCACTCTGCCCCCCGCCCCCCCACAGCTGAGAGTATTTGCTGCTGGCGGCTCAAGGCTGAGACCCTCCTAGCACTCGCCCTCTGTGGCAGGGACACACCTCACCCAAGATACTCCCTTCCCTGAGGGTGGCCCATAGCCAGGGGCTGGTCGATGTGGGGATACAAATGGCCGGATCCCCGTGCCTCGATTCAGGACAACTCTGACAGGTTTTCCAAGGTTTCGAATTCCCTAGATGATTGGCTGAGGCCGCTGTTGCAGCTGCAACGCAGCTCAACTTCTCCCTAAGGCCCATCTTCCTTCCTTCATTCCCTTATAGGTGATGCTCCTAAGAACACTCCCCGATAAACCTCTCCTGCATGCAAATCTCATCTCCTTCTTAGTCTCTGTTTCTCGGGCAAGCTGATCTAAAATGGGGTATGTGTTTTTTCCTTTCCTCCCTTAGAGATTTGTTCTTCTAAATGTTCTAGTCTCATTTTATCCAAAGTGAACTTTTTCTAATGCCAAACCCAGCCACATCCCCTGCCCATCACCAACTCCCACGGTAGGAAGACCCCTTCATTCCCCTGCTTAAAAGCCTCCATTTCTTCCCCTGTAACTCCCAAGGTTAACTCAAACCTTCTTGGCATGGACTTCGGGGTTCCTCCCAACCTGCCTCCATGCACTTTTCTAGAATCATTTTATCTAACTTCCCATCTGTCCATCCTAAGCCCAAGCCTCACTGGATGACTTGCTTTTTCTCAACAATTGAGGTGTGTTCATGTCATTGCTTATGATGTCTTTCTCTGCCTGAAATGTCTTTTCCCCATTTTCTGCTTCTGGAATGGCATTTCCTTTCTTCCTTCCCTGGAATCCCTCCAGTCTTCCTCTGAAATGCAGCTCCCATGTCAAAGTTATTCAGTTGACCTTATTTATTTATGGAGCATTGTATATACCAGGCTTCCCTATAAAGTCCTTTTCACAGTGTGTGAAAAGGTGTCTGTGTAACATCTGTCCCTTTATGCACGTCTCTTAATTTGCACTTTCCCAGTCTCTGCCACTTTGTAGGTCCTCAATTCACAGAAGGTCCTTAATTTATCATAGGTGCTGAGTGAATACTAGTGGAGGAAAAAGAAAGGAGGGAAGAAGGTATCTTTAGGTAGGATATGCTGGGTTATACTTCTATAACAAATGACCCCCAAATCTCAGTAAACTACAAACACTAAAGTTTGGTTTCCATCCATGCTGTGTATCCATCATGGAACAGCCTCTATCTGGGAAATAGGTGGTCTGCAGCTCAGAGAAAAGACTTACATGGCAAACTGTGATGTGGCTTTTAAAGTTCTCACCTGCAAACGAGGCATGAATGTCCACATTTGATTGGCCAAAGCAAGGCATGTAACCACTCCTGATTTTGGGGCATGGAGGATGGAGGATGCCAAAAATCACATGGCCAAGCCTCCTGCCACTAGGGCAGAAATGTCTAAACTTTCATCACAGGAGAAGCTCCTCAAGTCACATGGCCAAGACTAATATCAATGGGGTGGCAGGTGTAAACCTCTGCCAATGAAGCATTTTGAATAATAATGCAAACTACTACAGATTGAAAGGTGGAACACAAGTGGCTCCCCCTGGTCTTTTGGAGCCAGTTTGCAGAATGCATGGCCATTGAAAGTAGGAGAATGAAGGGCTACATGATGTATCTGATTTGTTTCCGGAAGCTGTCGTTCTTGGATGTGATTCCAAAGTCTCTGCTGCTGATGCTAGTGGCGGAGGCTGAAGCACTTCCAATCACTGCCACTTATTGGTGACCTGTATGCATGACTTAACTATATCTCACAAGCAGTCAGTGTACCACGGAGACACTTGATGGACGGCTGCTCCATGTAATTTCTGGGCCTGTAACTTGTTTGGAGCTGTCAGGACCAGACAGCATGACTATTGTACCATCATGGCTTTGAAAAAAAAAACCTTTTAAAGACTTATTCCTATCAGCCACAAGATGGAATAAATTGTGGAAGGAGCAGAGAGTCCCAGTGATATGACAGATCTCATGGTTAGGAGGTGAAATTCAAGGCTTGCACCCGTGTGCAGGTGGCAGCTGCGAGGAGGCATTGATGGACGATTGCCCCACCCTTATCCTTCCCTGCTTCTGGCCTGAAGCTTTCTTGGTTGAGAAACCAGAGGGATGGTGCTTACGGGCATGACTAAGAGAAGCCTGACCCCACATCTTCCTGGCCCTATGCCTTCCTGGCTCTCTGGCTCCTCCCCTATCATCCATTGCCTCCGTCTTGTTTCATTTCCCCTATTCCCCAGAGCTTTGCCCCTGATCTCAGGTCTCTTCTTGCTTTCAGATTTGGAATTTATTGGAGGTTTTCTCAGGTTGAGCCCTTGCTGCTCCTAAGAAATTTGGTCCAATTTGCTTCACTCTACCATCACCCCTAGGGATCCGGACCTTGCCTAGACCATTGGGTGCTCAGACCAAAGGAAGTAGTACGTTCAGGTCTCTTTTAGGGCATCTGGTGCCTCTCACTGGCCCTTCACCCTGAGGGATATTTTATGACCCCAGGTTGTCTTCCCTGAAATATCAGCCCTTTGGAGAATAAGACCAAGGTGCTCATGTAATTTTAAAGGGGGATCTGTTTTCTAACATTCCATTCTTTCTTTCAGGACTAGGATAAACCCTGGGTGAGGGCAGTGCTAGATTGTGGAGGCTTCAGAACTAAGTTGATTAAGAAAGGGTATTTTACCTGTGCCAGTTTAGGGAGGATGGGGGTAGGATGGGCACCAAGTTTGTTACTAGGGAAACATTGCTGTGTCAAGTTCAAAGGGCAAAGGACAATCCAAGGAGGAATCCCCATGTTGTCTTGCAGGCTCCTGAGGGCCATCATACGTGGAGGGGCAGCTTGTGACTTAGTGCCGTGTGGTGAGTGTATGGGCAAAGTCTCTTTCCCATGATGCTCGACGGGCAGTGAGGGAACAGGTGCGATACCTTAAAGGGCATAGGCAGTGACTCCTGTGACTTCAGGATCTGGTATTCTTGCTTTCCTTTTATGTTTCATGAAAATCAAAGATCTTAATTCAGAAAATGATGACCTGTATCTTTCATTTCTCTTGTTTCTTCAAGAGGTAGACTGTTTTGGGATGGAGATGATGATGTGTACCATTCCTTGGAAGCTCAGAAAGGGAGCAGACCTGGCTCTGATATTTATTCTGGAAAGTATCTTGTCACTCATTTCTTGACCAGAAATTGGCGATTTAAATGCTATTGGCACTGCGTTGGTAATGTCAGTGAGATAAGGAGTATATGACTGTACTCTGGCAAACTGAACACCCAACTGGAGTGGTACCTGCTCTTCTGGGAAGCACCTGTGGTGTACAGTGACCCCGCAGTTGTTGGCATCACTCATGGAAGGACAGAAGAGTCTTCCCGAGGGCGTTGCCCAGCATAGAGGAAGGACTGGGATCCAAGATAAAGGAGGGGATGCTGAAGTCCTGGAGATGGGTCATAATAGTTGTCGATAGAATTTTGACAGGGTTCCACGAGAGAGTTTTGTGTGTTCCTGAGAGATATTCTGGGTCCAGCAGGTAAAAGTCCTGGAAAGCAAAGTCTAACTCACCTTAACGGAAACTGTGAATGGTCAGAGATCTCTAAAAATACCATGAATTTCTCTAGAAGATGGGAAATTCTTGGGCACAGGATGTACTTAGGCAAGAGGCTGGAGGCCTCACAGTGAGCATCTTGCAGAGGGATTCCTGTCTCCCCCAGGGAATTAACCCCCTGTTGTGAAGGCATCTTCCAGCCCTGGGAGCCTCTCCATTTACAAGTGCTTTGTAAACTATTAGGTACCACAAACCCTAGTGTTGCTAATATTTTCAGCATGAGTGTAAAAGGATGGGCTCCTTCCCTGGTTTGTCTGAACTTTTTGGTACAGTGTGTTTTCCAGTTTGAAACTACACTCAAATAGTCATTAGGAGGCATTCTATGAGTGTGTACATGTGCAATGAGATTTCTCTCTAACACTTTTTACTCTCACTCAGCAAACTTTTAAAGTATTCAGTAAGTGTCAGGACTGATGAGGTGAGGCTGTGCCCCACGAGCGGCCCACTGTCTGGTGGGCCTAGTCATCACGTAAGCAGGTTACTGTTGATTCAGGCACTGACAAAGGGCCTGGGACCACAGAGAGGGCATGGCTGTGTTGGTGGCAGTCAGGGAAGGTGTTGGGGAGGTGGTGATGTTTGAATTATCTTTAAAAAGTTTGCATTGTAATTTTCAGCATGGCAAGGAAGGGAGCAGGAAGAGCATGCACAAAAGATCGGAGGTGAGAAAGACTGTGGCAACAGTCAGGCACTGAAAGCGGCTCAGTGAGGCTGGCGAGTTTGGCTCTCACGGGGCTGGGCTGGGAACTGCAGGTGTGGGACTGTGAAGGGCCTGGAATGCACCAGCAGCGAGTGTGCTCTGCAAAGGGCCTTGTTCCCGGGATCTGACATCGGACAATGGACTGCCCAGTGGTACAGTGGCCAAGGCGACCTTTCTATGAAAGTCTGCAGTTTTATTAAGTCCACTCCACTTAAGCATTTTAGTGGCATATTAGGTCCCCCTGGGGGTGCTTTGGAGGCACTGTCTACTACTGCTAGGACTTCAGATATTAATGCTGCTGCCAAGACATACCAAGCACCATGGCAGGTACCAGCCATGCAGTGTCTCATTTAATCCTCACCTCAACCCTTTAAGGTAGGTGCTAATATTGCCTCCCATTATACAGTTGGCACCTCCAGAAAGTTTAAGTAACTTGCCCGAGTTCTCGCAGCTGGCCTGTGGCTGAGCCCTGGCCATGGGAGCTCACACTCACTCCTAACCACTCTGCTCACCCTCCAGCTCCTGCACTTGGACACTGCCAAGACTGTGGCTTGGGGCACATGCTACCCCTGGAGCCTCACCTGCTGCCAAGCAGCTGACCTGAGATGCTGAGCTCTCTAGGGACATAAGCACTCCTGGGAGCAAAATGTGAAGGACAAATACAAACGGTGTCAACCAGAATGTCTGGCCCCAGGCAGAGGCTCTGAGTGGTTGGAAGGGACACTTTGATAAGACATCTCGGTAGAGGGGGAGGCCAAGAGGTATCTCGAAAACCAGAAACGGCCTGTAAAGCTGCCTTCTGAGGTGATGGCCGGGCCGGTGCAGGGCTGTGGTGCTCAGGGAGGCTTGTGGCTTGGGGCCAGCACTGAACTGCACTGGAGAGGAGAGAGGAGGCCGCTGTGGCCACTAGAGGCCCTGGCTAGGGCAGGCTCTGCCTCTCCTTCAAATAAATGTTGAACGCATCTTTAAAGGGCTGCAGTACAAAGGGATGCCAGGTAACCAGTCTGCCTCGTTGCTCAGTCCTCTCAGGAAGGCTGGTAAGATGACTGGGGAAAGAAAATGGATTTTGGAGGGGGAATGGAAAGCATGCCAGTATGGGTGGCGTATTTGGTCCCCACGAGGAGCGTCCCTGTTTGTCAGCTGGAGATGAGCGCTCGGTTTTCCTCCGCGCGGCCAGCCCTGCCCTGGCACCTCTGCCCTGCAGGCAGCCGGTGAACCGAGAAGCACGCGCTGTGTGCTAAAGCCACCCCTTTGTGGGCTGATGACAGTTCTCCACCTGGAACACGCACTGGGGAGCATGGTTCAGGCCACATCAAAGTCATGATGTGAACGAGGTCAGAGTTATTCAAGTAACAGAAGCTGAGTAACCGACCCCGTTTGGGAAGCTGGCTCACTTTGAGGTGTGGGGCAATTTTCTGACCAGGCCGGCACTTGTCCTGGAGATTTCAGTAATCCTCAGGCACAGGAAGGGCTCCCAGTGTGAAGCTCTTGGGGCCAAGGTCTGTGTGTCTTCTCTCCTTCTCTCAGACACGTGCCCTTTGCTGTGAGGGCCTTGGCTCTGGACCATCCACCTTGGCCGGGCATCACTTGAACCCTCGGGCATAGGAGATGTCGGGGGATATCCTGGTCTTATCTTTACATAGCCCCCTAAAGGTCCAGTGTAGCCAACCTCTGGAACTGCCTAAGCCTCTGGGCATCTCAGCCTCCCAAGACCTTGTCTAACCCTGCCTTGATCATCCAGCTCTGACACTGCCCCATCTGGGGCTTGATGCCACCCGAGTCTTTGCTCCTTGCTTCCACCCTGCCTCCTGAGGGGCTCTGACATGTCCCCCCGCTTCTCTGGCAGGCAGCATGGTGCAGGTCCCCTCCACTCTGCTGTAGTTGTGGCCTGCGAGACTCTCTGGCACAGAGACTCCCTGTTTCCATTCTCCTGAGCGCTAGGAACAATTCCTTCTCCAGGCGTAGCATATCCATTTGACCTACTCGATTACTTCTTAGGTCGATGCTGTACACCTTCAGTGACACCTTTGAGCCTCCACTGAAGGAAACAGAATCTTTCTAAGGCCTATTAATACTTGCCATTGTTGCCTCTGTTTCTCCTTGGTATGCAGCCTTCAGGAGGACAAAAGACAAGACTGTTTGGGGAGGCCACAGATGACCATTTGTACAAGTTTTATTTGGCTTCCTTATGAGAATCGCCCTCCAATGCAAATACCGGGGCCATTGCCTTCAATTCAGAGACTCTCCAAGCTTGTCGGCCTCCCACTCTGCTGTTAGTGCACCAAGAAGTCACACTTTAATCCCAGAAGGTTCCTGATAGGACAGACTCTGCCAGTTGCTTACCCAATATTCATTCTTCCCTTCTTCCTTTCTAAAGGAATCCTGACTTTGTTGGATGATGCTTCCAGCTTAAAAGCTACATTCCTCAGCCTTCTTTGCAGGAAGGAGTGACCACACGACACAGTTCTAGCCAATGAGGTGTAAGGGGAAGTTGTTGATTGAGGTTTTTGAGACAGACCCTCAAAAGGGAGGCACAGGCAGCGAGCTCAGGGACGTGGCGCTGGGGGAGGCAGCCGTGAGAAGAGAACTGCAGAGATCTCAGCCTGAAGACCGTAGCCTTTCATTCTATGCTGGCAGCTGTTTTTTACTCTCTCTCTCATTATGTGAGAATAATAAAACCCTAATTTGTTGAAGCCATGTTATTTTGGTTCTGGTTCTGGCTGAGTGCATTTGTGAAGATTTATACCTGGTAAAGATGCTTCTCTCTCCTCAATTAGGTTTGGGTGTAAAAGTATTCTGGCCAGGATCCATCAGGGCCTGCAAGACTCCCTCCAGCACAGCCTTCTCGCATCTAGGGGGTCAAGAAAAAACAGACGGTTGTAATTACTTTCATTGCGTGAATCACAATATGTCTATAACAGAATACTGGTAAGTCCACTGTAGTCCATAGCTCTCCCCCCAATCCTGAGGAGTCTGGGATGGTGATGTCCACTCCACCTCCAAGTGAGAGGGGGCTTATATCCCATGGATAAGATGGATGGGATTATCCTGCCTGCAGCTGCAGATTCTCTCCATTCCCTGGGATGGTCCATGCTTAGTGGCAAAGCCCCAGGATGTGTATATCTATTGCAGGTGATGTGCCACTCTAATGAAGGATGTTTATGTGGGAGGATGTGGGAGGAGTGGGAGGTGGGGCACATGGGAATCCCTACAATTTTTGTAATCTAAGTATCTTTAAAAAAAAAAAGAACAGACCAGAGAACTTGTCCTTTGGCCCTCGTCCCCTAAACCTTCTGGAAGTACAACTAAAGTCAAGTCCTTTTTTGGATTCCAAGAACTGGGCAGGCTCTAGTTTGGGCTTTTGGCAAAAATGAGCAAGTTCTTGCCTTTGAGGGGTGATCCTAACTTGAGGGGAAAGTGTAGAATCTCCTCTAGCCGTAGGCTCAGCTATTAGAGCTGCGGTTCCCTCAACAAATCAAACTACCACATATTTATAGTGTGTCCCTGCCCCGCCTGAGGACCTCTCTCTGCAGCTTCTCCATTGCGGGGCTTTGAGAGGTGAGGTTTGTGAGAGAGGAGCACTTCCTCACTGTTGGCTGGCTTCTTCAGTATTTTACAGTTTCCTTTGAACAGCTATTCACTGTGCTTTCTTGTCTCATACTCTAGGTAAGTGGTTTCTGTGCAGTGTCTTTGAATCTGCTTCTGTCGGGATGTTGTTGGTCATTTTCAGGGCTGGTGTGGGAGTGGACTTGGGCTTTACCGCCCAGCACCTGGCTCTGTCACTTAATCCTTGGGAGTGCCTAAGATTCTTCAATAAAATAGAAGTTATCATCCTTAACAGGACTATTGTAAAGATGAAAAAGATAGTGGTTTGAAAGGACAAAACATAAAGTGGGCATTTGAGACATAAATGGCATTGCCCCTTCTAGCTTTGGTTCAAAATGGGTTCTTGAAAATCTCAAAACACAATCGAGGTTAATTTAATCACAAATAAATGTTAGCCATACGACCCTCCAGGAGGGAACCATGTCTCAGAGTCCCGGAATGTGTAGGGCAGGCTGCTCTCATTGCTGGGAGGGGGCAGTTAGGGGTAGGGTTGAGGTGGGAAAGGTGCTTTCCATTTTCAAAACTATTCTCTTTCAAATCATGGCTGTGGGATTCTTTTCTTCCTTATTATAGAACTATCTTTTCCGAATGTGGCTGTAACAGGTGCTCAGTGTAGAAACGTAAATAATAGGATAATGTCTGATGGGAAAACTGAATAGTCACTTAGTCCCATAGTCTCTTCCTCTCTGGTGCGGCCTATTTGTGTCTATGTTTCCAGTCCTCTTTCTATGCATGTAAACCCATACGTATGTGCCCACACATACATACACATATTGTTAAAAGGGATCATAATAATTATGCTGTTCTACAATTTTTCCTTTTGAATACTTTCCCACAATAGTTCATATGGATCTACCTCATACTTTTTATTGGCTATATAGTATTGGTTTGTTTGGATATATTGTAATTTACTCAGTACTGGTTGTAGGACATTTAGGATGACTAATATTTTGCTTTTTCAAACAGTGGCATGAAGAATAACCTTGTACCCATATCTATGTGCATGTGTGCATGTATTTCTGTAGAATGAAATCTTAGAAGTGGAAATTACAGGTCAAAAGGAATGTGCATTTGAAATTTTGATAAATAGTGGCAAATTTCTTGATAGAGGTTTAACAGTGTCCTCTCTCACTAATTCTTTTAAGAGTTCCCAGCTCCTTAAACTCTTGATAACACTGGGTATTTAATCTTTGCTGTTCCAATGGTTGAAAAAATGATGTTTCATTGTTTTTAATTTGAAATTTGGAATACTTGTAAGTTTTTTGCATTTTTAAAATTCATTTGCCATGTGTAAGTATTTCCATGAATTGGTTGTTCAAATCTTTTGTCCATACTTTCTTTTGGGTTACTCAACTTTTTTGTTGATCGATAGGACATTAGCTTTTTGTTGTATCGATTGCAGAGGCTTTTTTCTCATTTTCCATTTGCCTTTCAGTCTTGTTTATGGTATCTTTTGCAATATGAAAACAAAAACATTTTTTATTTGGTAAAATTGGTCAAACTTTTCCTATGTGGCTTTTGAGTTTCAAAATGGTCTTCCCATCCTTAAGATTATAAGACTCACTTCTCTATTTTTCCCCAGAACATTTGATAATTTTCTTTTTGCTTTTAATGGTTTGAATTATTTAATCCACTTGGAATTTATTCTCAGTGTGGTGTGATCTGGGGATTTAACTTTATTGTTTCCAAATCATTTAACCAGTTGGGAGTGCTATTTTCTGAAGAGGAATGATCTCTGAGCCATTGGGCTGCCTTTTTTCCTTACTCGCTGAATCTGTGAGAAGTAGCTTGCTCTTTAAGTAGAGAGGACAGGAGTAGGAAAAAGTCCTGGACTGGGAGATAGAAGTCTTGTGCTTGAATCAGGCTGTGAGACCTTGGGTAAACCTCTCTGAACTACAGTTCCTCTCTGAACTGCCAAGTAGAAATATTCACACCTAACTTGAGTTAAGATTAACTTAAATACAGAATATGATAGCCCCTGGTACTTGCAGAGATGATAGGCAAATCCTTTCTGCTTCACTTTTAAATTTTTGGCTATTGTGAAAATGCTACTATGAACATTGGTGTAAAGCTATCTGAGTCCTTGTTTTCAATTTCTATGGGAGGAGAATTGCTGGGTCATATGGTAATTCTGTATTTAACATTTTGAGAAACTGCCATAATGCTTTGTACAGTTGTACCATTTCACATTCTTTCCAACAATGGATGAGGGTTCTAGTTTTGCAGCATCCTCCCCAACACCTATTTTTCACTAAAAAAAACCACATAATAGCTACCGTTGTGGGTGTGAAATGATGTCTTATTGTGGTTTTGATTTGCATTTCCCTTAATGAGTTTTTATATTCTTTAACTCAATCATCCTACCTCTGCGAGTCTATCTTAAGCAAACATAACTTAAGCAAGATAGCTTAAGTCTATGTTAAGCTAATGATGTTAAGCATCTTTTCACGTGCTTATTGGCTATTTGTATATCTTTTTATTTATTTATTTTTAATTGTTAAGCTTTATATTATAGTAACAAATATACAATTCAATATTTCCCATTTTAACCACTTTCAAGTGTACAATTCAGTATTAATTACATTCACAGTATTGTTCTACCATCACCAATATCACCTCAAACAGAAGCTCTTTGCCCATTAAGCTAAAACTCCCTCTTCCCGCTGCTCCCTCACCCACCCCAGCCCCTGATAAACTATTAACTACTATCTGTCTCTATGAAGTTTGCTTCTTCTAGGTATTTCATGTAGGCAAGGCCATACAATATTTTCCTTTTTTTGTCTGCTTTATTTCACTCTACATGATGTCTTCAGGGTTCATCCATGCTGTAGCGTGCATCAGAACTTCATTTCTGTTTATGACTGAATAATATTCCATTTTGTATTTATACCACATTTTGTCTATCCATTCATCTGTTATTGGATACTTGGATTGCTTCCATCTTTTGGCTATTGTGAATAGTGCTGTAATGAACAATGGTGTACAACTATCTGTTTGAGTCCCTGCTTTCAATTCTTTTGGGTATATACCAAGAATGGGATTGCAGAGTCAAATATGGTAATTCTATTTTCAACTTTCTGAGCAACCACCAAACTGATTTTCACAGTGGCTGCACCATTCTAAGTGCCACCAGCAATGTTTAAGATTTCCTATTTCTCTGCATCCTGGCCAACAATTATTTTGTGTTTCTTTTTAAAATCGCCATCCTAGTGGGTGTGAAGTAGTATCTCATTGTGATTTTGGTTTGCATTTCCCGGATGGCTAATGATGTTGATCATTGTTTCATGTGTTTATTGGCCATTTATGTATTAATATCTTTTTAAGTGAAATATCTATTCATGTCTTTTGCCTATTTTTTAAATTGGGTTATTTGTCTTTTTGTTGTTGTAGAATGTAGCAGTTCTTTATACATTCTGAGTATTAAACTCTTATCAGGTATCTGGCTCACAATTAATTTCTATTATTCTGTAGGTTTTTTCACTTACTTGTTAGTGTTCTTTATTGTATAAAAGTTTTTAATTTTTACAAAGTCCATTTTATCTATATTTTCTTTTGTTGCTCATACTTTTGGTGTCATATCTAAGAAATCACAAACAAAGCTAAGGTTATGAAGTTTCCCCCTATGCTTTCTTCTAGGAGTTTTATGGTTTTAGCTATTATCTTTAAGTCCTTGATCTATTTAGAATTAATTTTAGTATATGGTGTGAGGTAGGGGTCTAAATTCATTCTTTTGCAATGAATATCCAGCTTTCCCAGCACCATTTGTTGACAAGACCATTCTTTCCCCAATTAATATACGTGGCACCCTTGTCAAAAATCAGTTGGTCATAGAAGTATGAGTTTCTTTCTTTCTTTTTTTTTTTTTAGGTAGGTAACTTGTAGGTTTACAGAAAAATCATGTAGAAAATACAGAGTTCTGACATAACCTCCCCCATTATCAACATTTTGCATTAGTGCGGTACCTTTGTTACAATTGACAAGAGAATATTATTACTGTTGTACTGTTACCTATAGTCCATAGCTTACATTAGGATTCACTGTTTGTGTTGTATAGTTCTATGGTTGTTGTTTTTTTTTAAAATTTTTTTCTAGTAGCATTTATATAACCTAAAATTTCCCTTTTTGACCATTCAAACATATAAATTAGTGGTGTTTTTATTTACATTTACAGTGTTGTTCTACCATTACCACCATCCATTACCAAAACTTTTCCATCAGCCAAAACGGAAATACCAATTATTAACTTTCCATTCCATGGTAACCTCTTTTCTATTTTCTGGCTTTATGAATTTGCTTATTTCTTTTCGGTGAGATCATACAATATTTGTCCTTTTGTGTCTGGCTTATTTCTGTCCTGGGAACTCTGGGCCCTCCCAGCCTCAGTACCGCCAGCTCCTGCCAGCAGGCTTTCTCTGGTGACGTGTGCCCATCTCCAGGCTTCCTGCCGGCCATCCACAGTGCAGGATTCTGGCATCAGCCAGCTGCCCACTCAGCCACCTCTGGGACACAGAGCACTGATTGCTCAAGATGGCTTTGACCGGAGGGAGGGCTGGCAGATGGCAGCAGATCTGGAGGTCTGAGGCAGGATAGGGTTTGGAGCTCTTCTGTTTGAGGCCTGCATCCCTGCCAGGAGGACGCCGTCTGTACTTGGTTTGCGTCTTGGCAGAGCCGGGACTGATGGGTTGGCCACAGGTGCAGGCAAGATGAGGGCAGACTCGGAGGGCAACACGGGAGAGAGAGACTCAGACCCAGGGAACAATGCAGAGAGAAACAGAGATGCAGGAAAGCAAGGCAGGCCTGGGTGGGCTGGACAGAGAGACGGAGGGCAAGGCTGTGATGGCAGAAGAGGGAGAGAGACACGGTGGGACAGAAACAGAGAAAGGAAGAGAGGACTGGAGGGAGAGAAACATGGGGGGAAAGAGAGGAAGAGGCAGGCAGGGAAACTCATGAAAGAGATCAGGGCCTGTGCGAAGGTCAGACTCTTGCCTTGACGGCAAAATTGAAGGGCTTGCCAAAAAATTCGGCAAACAAGATAAATAATATTTAAATGCGGTATTTAAAAAAATCGAATTGGTAAACAGGCCAGCCACCTGTTCTTGTAATTAAAGTTTTAGAGCAGGGCTGGGGTAAGGATGAGGCAAATGAGGGAATGAGGGGGTGCAATGCATGCTTGGATCCTGTCTTTACTTAAAATTTTTTTTTAGTTACCGGGGCCGGGGATTGAACCTGGGACCTTGGACATGGGAAGCTGGTGCTCAACCACTGAGCCACATCGGCTCCCCTGAGTGGGTTTTTTCGTTTTTTTGATTGTTGGTTTTTTTTTTTAATTTTTTTTTTAAGGAGGCGCTGGGGACTGAACCCGGGGCCTCCCATGTAGGAAGCAGGTGCTCAACCACTTGAGCCACATCCGCTTCCTTTACTTAAAGTTTTGATGTTTCATTCTTCATGCATTTTTTTGCATTACTTTTGATTTTTTAAAAAAAATATTGCCTTAAAATATTATTTATCTTGATTATTGTGGTTTTTGGTGCCTCCTTAATTCATCCAAGGTGAACAACCCACTCATATCCTAGTCCTGGACCTAAAGGGAGAAATAGAGGGAAATACACAGGGAGATGGTCAAAGGTGTGGGCAGGAGCAGGGGAGGGGTTAAGAGAGGGAAGGGGAGCACCAGAGAGCACCGCGCTCCAGGAGACTCGAGCTTCTGGCCATTGCCACCCCATGTGCCCTTTGGGGATCCCCTTCATTTGTGCCTTTTTTTTTCTCCTGCAGACCTAGACCATGGGAACTTGGGTGTTGGTTAGTCACTGGATTACAGCACCAAAAAAATACTCCTTGTCCTTCCCAATTCATTAATGCTCCAAGGAAAAGGGAAGAGAATGGAGACAACACTTTTGATAACCTACTATTTGCTGCGAGATAAGTTTGACCTAACAGATAGGAATGACTTATTGCAGATGTAGAAACTCAGGCTAAAGGAGCATACATGACTTGCAGTCAGTGAAAGGCCGGGTGAGGATTTGAACTCGAGTTTGTCTGATTTTGAATCCAGTGCTGGCCTCTCTCTGTCCCCTTAGAACCAAGTACTCCTGGGCTTCCAGGTATAAGTTCTAAGATCACGGCCCTTGCGGCATCCAGCGCACTTGTGAGTGGGATGACGTTGAGACCAGCCCAAGGAACAATCACAAAGGTTACAAAAGAGAAGGATGCCTTGGTCACAGTGGAGACCTGAGCAGGACACAGCGGACTGTAGAGAGCTGTGTGCCATGAAAATCTTAGGTAGAACATGGAAAGAGGCCCTTTTCCTTTAAAAGATCTTATGCCCTGTAGCTCTCCTGAGAATGTTTTAAAATGCCTTTGTAGGTCCCCATTTCTACATCCCCTGTACTATTTGACATGCAAAGTATCATATTCAAAAGCAAATTAGTTTGCAATGAATCCTCTTTTACCCTTCCTTTTTATTTCCAAAATCCAGATTTAGAATTTAGGTTCATTAATATGCATAAACACTGCTCTGTTAAGCCTGTTTTAATTTCTCTGTGTGCTTTGTAAACAGGGATTACAAAGATGTTTGAATTTTCATGGCAGATATTGGAGTAGTGTATACAATTGGGCCATTATCACATAATAAATAAATAACCCCCTGAAACCCAGGGTTAGTGATGTCATCCCCAGAATGTTGATTTGTTCTCTCCTCATCTTGTCATGGGCATATGTGGCATTGCTCCCCAAGTCCCTGGGGGCCCGAATGTGGCCGAAAAATAATGCCCTGTCCCTTGGTACCCATTTGGTGGGCACGTGCCAGCGTTAACACTGGGGGAATGAAACCTCAGCTTGGCTCCTGAAGCTGAACTTGGAAAAACACCCTGTTTATTAAATCTTGCACTAAATGGTGACAGTTGCAGGCATTAGTTCCTTATAGCCGCTGCCAAATGAGCTGGAAGCGTGGGCTTATCTTGTTATATGCAGATAACAGAGTGAAGGACTCTTAGAGGAAGGTTCCAGCAGTCAGGGAAGAGACAGCCAGGAGTCATGTCAGGGAAGTGCCGCCCAGAAACTGGATCCTCAAGGAAGACTCCATTTCCAAAAGTGAGGGACGAGATGGACTTTGCCTGTGATGCAACATGGCACCATATTTTCATCATCATCCCTGCACCAGGCACTTGAAGGAAGGAAACATAACCTGTTGGTAACAAAAGAACAGCAGTAATAAATAGTGCGGATTGAGCCCTTTTTTGTGTGCTACATAATGAGCTATGCTGCTTTATGTTCATTGTCTTATTTAGTCCTCATGACAACCCTGGAGATATTTGCTATTATTATCCTGTCACAGATAATGAAAATAAGCATTTCAGGAACTTGCCCAAGATCACAAAGTCATTGAGAACACAAAGCCAATCCTGTCTGCCTCGATCCCATTCTTAGGACCAGGTGTCTGGCTGCATTTGGGTTGTATCCTGAGGGCAGTGCAGGGCACTAAAGTAGGTGCTCAGAAGTGTTTGCTGAATGAATTAATGAATGAACAAGTGAGTAACAGCAGAAGACCCCCCTTTTCTTTAGGTCGTGCTTACACTGGTAAAACCAAACTCAATTGCAGTTGTCTGTAGCTCCCTTGAGAGTCAACAGGCTCCAAAGGGCAGGGTCTCTGGGTAGAGTGGCCCATTCCCAGATGTGTATCCCCAGCCTGCTTTGTGTATCATCTTAGTTATCACAGCACCTGTAGATTGGCTTACTTTTATTCCCCATGCAAGCAGGCTCAAGATTCTAACTTATTCAACCTTTTATCTATCGCCGGGGTCTAGTATAGCTCCTGGGCACAAGAGGTGGGAGATTTGATATGTTCTTGGACTAGCTGGTTTGAGGGTGGCTTTTTGTGAATGCTGTGATGGCAGCAGAAATCATCTCAAAGCCCTGGATGCTTTGGGGGAGAATTCCATACCCCAGGCACCAGTAACTTAGGCATATCCACATCTGTCTTGGGTCAGTTCTCTAGGACACGCATGCCCAATGGGGTGATATTGCCTCTAAGAGGGTGAGAGTTGGTTCTTGGTAAGTGAAAAAAATCTTAGTCTTCTTATGTATAAAGCACATATATCCATATAGTACACAAACAGATAAGCAGAATATCTGTGCTATTAAGATTTCCTGGGGGGTATATTAGGAAAAAATATTTGAAAAGCCTCCTTGGGGGGAGGGGCAATAATGAAAAAAAGTTTGAGAAACCTGCTCTAGAGGTAGAGTTTGAGACAGAACTCTGCGAGAGAGTGATTATTTGAGGGAGTGCTGGTGGAGAAGAGGAGTGAGGGTAGTAGGCCAGGGAAAAAAGCTAAGCAAATATGTGGTCTCAGCTGGAAAATAGCTTCCATCGGATCCCACGAGGTGCCCTGGAGCGTGAGTTGCATCACAGAGTTGGTTCCACCTCAAGGCAAGAGGCCTTTTGTGCCCCTGTGTCAGTTAGCCATTGGCCACTGGCCATCCCCAGGCAGGGGACAGGGAAGGAGCCTCCCAGGTGCTCCCGTGGGCTGAGGACAGGCCTCTGGGGAAGGCAGCAGCTGTGAGTTGTTAGCAGCCAGCACCCACGGCAGCTGGGGGAGTGCAGCAGCCCCAGGAAGGGGTCCACTCTAGCATCTTCTTCCCATGGCTTTAGAGGTGTGCCCTGACTGCCTCCTCTAATGTTATGCCCAGATGCGTGCGGTCTTGGAGGTAGGGGGCCCAGATGGGAAACAGGAGGCTGTGCTTTCTGCGAGCATACTCACTCGAGCCATTGACCTCAACCACGCCGTTACTTACGAAGCTTCGGCAGAGGTGGGAAGGGTCTTGCCTTTGGACAGGGCCTGCTCTCCTGTTTTGGGGGATTTCATCTTTTAGAATATTTCTAGAAATTGAGTTGAATCTTCTTTCTTTCATTTAAAAACTGACAAGGGAAGAAAATTAACTTTGGTGAATGTTTGGAAGCATTTTGCCTTTTCCTTCAGCAGACAGTACAGAACCTGGTTGTTTGTTGTCTGGGGTACGTCTTTAGGTGGCTGTACTTGACTATCTGAACCCTCTCATTCTCCACAGCCTGCCCAATTCCTAGTAGAGTATGTGGGGACGTTGTTGAATCAGCAGGTCATACTGAATGAATGAATGAATAAGTGAATGAACTAGTGAGTCCAGGAGGGTGTGGAAGGTGATTCTGCACTGGATTTGAGCCAGTAGTCTGCAGTACACTTGTTTGCTTTCAGATGAAGCAAAGGACAGCGGCCTAAGGAATAAGCAGAAGGTTGGTCCATGTTTCCTCAAGTCCTCAGGCCTGGAGAGTGATCAGCCTCCAGCTCCAGCGGAGTCCACCTCGATCCTTGTCTCTGCCTCGGCACACCTAGGCCAGTGGAGAGACAGTGCTTACCTGTTGCCTCTCTCAGGGGACTTTTTGAAACCGAGTGGTATGAGATCTTCCAGGTTCCTTAATCTCTTAGGAAGAAAGGAATTTTATGAGGACAATAATATGCTGTCCTTGATATGTAAAGAATCTGCCCCTTTACTTATGGTCAGTGGGGGCATTAATTTTGAAGGGTGTTTTTTGTTCTTCTTTTTTTTTTTCCCTTGCAATTTATGCAACCCTGCATTCCTAGCCTGTGCAAGGCATTTGAAAACAAGGATAATGATGATGATGTCAATATACATTGAATATTACTAAGTATCAGACTCTGTGCTAAATGCTTTACCGGCATTATTTCATCCAACCCTCATGACACCAAAGAAGGTCAGGGCTATAGTTGTCCCAATTTTACACGTGGGAGGGAAAGTGAGGTCTAAACAGGTTACATGACTTGCTCAAGGTTGCATACCTGGTAAGGGAAGAGTTTTACTGACATGATTGCAGTGCAGCTGTTGGTAAGAATTCCTCCAGGTAGGCGTAAGCCAAGCCCTAACAAATCATAGAGGAAGGGAGTAGATTTCTACTGGCTTGTGATAGAGAAAGACCTTTTGTAAAGGGTGGCATTTGAGCTGGCCCTGAAGAGCTGGAAGGATTTTAGAGAATGTGCAGGAAGGAGAGGCTATACAGGGTCTATTTGGGATATAGATGTGGCTGGACCACAGCTCATGTGAGGATGGGTGGGATGGTGGGGGAGTGTGGTAGATAGTGTAAAGGATGATAAATGTGCAAAAAGAGGCTGGGGTCAAAGGACAAGAGGTTTTGAATGCTATATCTCTGCTTCTATTGGTGACCAAAGGCACATATTTGGGAAATGGTGGCTGGAATTAGGGGGGAATCCTGTGACCATAAAATAAGACAATGGCTGCCCTCCAAGGAGATTAGCCAACACCCCTTCCCCAGCCATCAATTGCAAGGGAAGCATATCAGGAAAGCTCATAAGCTGCCAATTAGTAATTCAAGGTGATTGTTCACCTAAATTAGTGGTCTTTGGGTTGTACAGTGCCCGGAAACCCAAGGCCATTGGGGTGGGTCTAATTGGACAGGCAGAGGGGCGAAGGAGGGACATTTCAGGTGGTGGCACAAAGCACTGGGAGGAGAAGCCAGAGGCAGGAGGTGTGGGTGGGTTGGGTGATTTGCTCAACAGGGAGGACTCAGCGAGGGGAGTGTGAGGAAACAGATCTTGCTGGAAAGCCTCTTCTGGGACCCAACTATCTTGCCTTAACAACGAGTGTGAACTCTACACTGGAGGGGGTTTGGAGTCTGCCTGCTTTGTCAGGGAGTAACTTGGTGTTTTAGTATCCTAGGCTGCTCAAGGAAATACAATGAAATGGGTTGGCTTAAACAATGGGAATTTATTAGCTTACAGTTTTTAGACTAAAAAGAAAGTCCACATCAAGGCATCATCGAGGCAACACTTTCTCCCCAAAGGCTATGGCATTCTGGAGGCTGGCTGCCGGTAATCCTTAGCTCTTCTGTCACATGGTAAGGCACATGGCAGCATCTTCTGGTCTCTCCCTTCTCTTCCGGGTTCCATCGCTGTCCAACCTTTTGCATCCTGTGGCTTTATTTCTCTTTCTGAATTTCGTTCCACTTATAAAGGACTACAGTAATAGGATGAAGACCCATCTATTGGAGAAGATGCTGAGAGTCAGAGCATAAAGGGTTAAGCATCCAAAAAGCATGCTTGCTGGTAGAGAGCAAATGTCTCCAAGGACACTGCATACTGCAGATATCAGTGGGAGGAGGCAGAGCAGAATGAACTCCCCACACAGATGTTATTGTCTAAGTTCCCAGGAAAGTTTGTCTGGGAACTCACAAACAGGTAG
>JAQZBX010037894.1:0-23610 GCA_029593785.1 Cabassous unicinctus | reverse complement strand
TGCCCAGATTAACAGATCAGATTACAGGCATGATCCAATTATATTTTTGGAATTCATAATTACATCAAATTCCCCAATGGTTACAGTAGGCAATATATATTACTAGGCTAAGTTTCAGTTTCACAAGAAGAAGTTTCATAAGTATAAGCAGCTATATCAAGGGCCTGGCATATTGGTCTGTCCGTCTCTGCTAGGCACTGCCCAGCAATTTTGGAATATCCTTGGTCAATTAATTCTTCAAAATTGTTACTACCTAATTTTCTGCCTTCTCACTTTCTAAAATGCCAATTAAATATATATGAAGCCTCTTTCAGTGTCCCATATATTTAATTTAAGAATTTTCCATTCTTTGACTTATGATGACCAATATTCAACAACACTTTACTCACTATGCAATTTTTGCACACTGCCACTATCACTAATCTTTGGTAATGCACCCAAGAAATCTATGATGAGCCCTTAACAGTTCTGAGATAAAGTATAGTTATAATAATAAACATGGGAAATTGCCCTTATGGGGCTAATAAATTTGTGGGGAGGATAGTGTTGAATAATTTTTAAATTAAAATGGAAATTATTGCCTCAAATAAGAGGTACAGAATTCTGTGAAAGCTTACACCATGGGAAAAATTATTATTGGGCAAAACAATTCTCTGTGAAATGGCATCTAATCTGTAACCCAAAGGATACATAAAAGTTAGGTTAGGAGCTTGTGAGCATCTCTTGAAGGATCTGACCATTTGAATAATTAAGAGGAATTTAATTGTGATCATTACTGTATATAGTTGTGCTCAGGTCCTTCTAATATGCCTTCTTGTGGTGCCATTAGAAGAAAATTAAATGCTGAGTTTCTTATGTAAACTTGATTGATTTTACTTATTTTATTTATCCCTGTTACTTACACTCATAGATGGCATAATTTCAGCAAAGTTAAGTGGGAGAGAGAGCAAGATATAAAACATCTATATTTGGCATTGATTATAGTAGAGACTGGCTTTTCAGATTTCTGCTAAAACTGTAGCTTCCTGGCTTATTTTGCAATTCAGTCATCTTTCATCAATTAATTTCATTCAGTTATCATTTATATGCAATGAATTCAATATGTAGAACATTTACATATCCCTAGAAAGTTTAATAGTTAATCTCCCTTTGATACTGTTTCTATGTGTATACATATGTGGGACTGCTGTTTTTTCTAGGTGAAATACTCATTTTATTATCATTATCATATGTTTTGTTTGTTCTTTTTTTGTTGTTCTATTGTTTCTCCTTTCCTGACTTTTTTGGGGGCTTGATTAAATTTTGTGCTTTAACTTCTTAGTTATATATGTTTTATTCATTTTTACTTTATTGTTCTAGGACTTACAATATTAATCATCATTTATTAAAATCTATGGAGAATCCACAAGCTGCTTGGTTTCCAATGACCTTGTGTCCATAAAATGGTGGTTTTCAGGAAATATTACTGGTTACCTGGAGTTTGGAGGAGGTTGGAGAAGTGACTGCTTAATGAGTACTAGGTTTTTATTTGGGTTCATGAAAATGTTGTAGAACTAGATAGAGGTGATGGTTGTACAACACTGAATACACTGCCACTGAATTGTTCACTTTAAAGTGTTTATTTTTATTTATGTTAATTTTATCTCAATTTTTAAAAATCTACTAATATTGTGTTCCATGTCAATGTCCATGATGAAAAATTGTCTTCTAGATGCCTTAGAGGAATTTTGCTCTTTAGCTTTTATATAACTCACATTATATGGATACATATACCATATATCTCTATCTCTATCTCTATATCTGTCTCTGTCACTGCCTCTGTCTCTGTCACTATCTCTATCTCTATATCCATGCTTGAATACCTGATTTTCCTGATGATGCCATAGATATTTGGGAGTAAAATACAAAATGTGTCAATGAGAAAAGGGAATTAAGTTTTATCAGTATGTTTAAAAAGTTTTCCTTGTGAGAAGAACAGGGAATATCCATAGGGATCAACTCATGAGACCCAATCAGACATTACAATATCTAAAGATTTTAAGAACTAAAATAATTTCTGCTTGTGTATCCCAGAAAAGGACTCATGCTAGAAAAAAATGTATACCTGAAAAAAACTTTATAAGAATCTGATTCAGGAAATTATATCTGTAACAGAAAATTCCCACTTAAAAGTTGAGTATCAAATTATTAATCAGATTAGATTTTATTATTTTCAACCATTCTTATTTAAATAAAGTTCTACATATACTTAATCTATTGAAAATTAGACAAATGTGCAGTTTCAACATTTAAAGTTTAAATGTGCAAAATTTTAATATTGCTGATTATGCAGTAAAATTGTTTCCATAATCCTTAGAAGTAAAGAAATGGTATTTTAAAATTTATTTAAGGTATCTTTGCTATAATAGAAACATGTTATTATTCATAAATAATTTCAGGAAACATTGTTTTCATTTTGAAGTCTTTCTTCCTTTAGATAGATGATGATAGATGATAGGAAGGAAGGAAGGGAGGGGAGGAGGGAGGGAAGGAGGGAGGGAGGGAAGGAAGGAGGGAGAGAGGGAGGGAGGAAGGAAGGAAGGAAGGAAGGAAGGAAGGACAGAAGGAAGGAAGGAAGGGAAAATTGGTTTTGGAGGTAAAATCAAGTGGATAAAGCAAATTTGTTTAATTCAGGGATTAAAACTCATCATTTAATATCAAAAACTCATAGATGCACTCACATAACTATCGTAAAGTAATAAGAATGTTAAAATAGCCATATCTAATAATTTTCCAGTATATTCTTGAAGATGGACCAGAAGCCTGTATAAAATTTGGGGTATTTATTATTTAAGTAATAGTAAATAACTTAAGCATTTGGGGTGGAGTATGATGGTCTATGAAGTAATTTGTTATGTTTACCAGGATACCATACCATTATAAGTTACATTTTTTTCTTATAGTCAAGTTATAAGAAATTCAAGCCTTAGAAAAGATCTTTTAAAAAAACAGGCTTTATAATGAGACTCAATGAAACCTCAAGCCTATGACCTATTACCAATAAAACCAGTCATCTCTTTTCTTAGGCCTATATTTCAGCAATGACCATTAAGAAACTTAATGCATATTGGTTCAATACTAAAGTCTAAAATACCAGAATTAAAACATCAATAAAACATGAGAGTTCAAATGAAAAGCCTAGATAATCAATGAGGAACAAATAGGTCTGTTTATTAAATCTAGCAAACAGAGAAAAGGAAATAGTTGTTGCACAAACACACTACCTCCTTTTCCTGGAGATCCATTCTTAGGAGACCATATGTTGTTCTTCAGGTTTATTCCATCATAAGATGACATTAATTAGCTCATTGAGACTATGACATGTTTATTATACCTGGAACTTGGAAGAGGTTCTGAGTTGGAATTGCTAGAAATGGCAAGAATCCCAGGACCCAGTTGATAATTGCTGCTGTAGGATACATGTTGCCCCAAAATAAACTGGAAGCAAGAAGAGTATCATCTTAACCTCCTTACTTTCCAGTGCCATGGGCATGCCTCTTAACGGAAGAACTAACAAGAAGTTACCTGGCAAGAAAATTTGGGAAATGAAGATTGTGGGATCCTAGTATCCTTATGATATGTAGCAGATAATAGAAGAGTGAAAATGGGGGCTCCGAGCACCAAAATATATGAACTAACTGTTCAAACATTAGGGAAAACAGTGTTTCTCACAAGAGGTTCACAAAGTTAGAATTCTAACCGTATATAGCCCCATCTACTATTTTTTAATTGCTTTTTTTTATTTTTAAAGAAGATTTAGATTACATAAATGCTACATAAAAAAAATAAGGGATTCCCATATGTCCCCCTCCCTCCCCCTCCCACACTTTCCCACATTAACAGCATCCTTCATTAGTGTGGTACATTTGTTACAGTTGATGAACCCATATTGAAGCATTGCTACTAACCATGGACTATAGTTTACATTATAATTTACACTCTGTCCCTCACAATTTTGTAAGTTATGACAAAATATATAATGTCCCATATCCATCACTGCAATGTCAGACAGAACAAATCCAAAGCCCTGAAAATGCCCTCATATTACACCAATTCTTCCCTCTCTCTTCCCTTAGAACCTCTGGTGACCACAGCCTTTACATAGATGATAAGAGTTCTTTCATTGTTAGAATAATAGTGTCTATAGTAGAACAATAAGATGTTTATTTTAGTCCCTTGTTCGTTCCCCAATCTTGAGGGTTTTGGAAAGGTGATTCCCACTCTGCTTCTAATTGAGAGGGGCCTGGATCCCTTGGGGCAGATAGTTGGAACTATCTTGCTTGTAGTTGCAGACACTCTCTCTTCCTTGGGATGGGCATTGTCCATTATCATCTCCTTGTTAGTTGTCCTGGGTGAGTCCAATGAACTAGAGAATAGTTGCTGCAACTCATGCAGAACAATTTGTTCTTTTGGGTTTCTGCCCCTATACTCAGCTCTGAGACAACCATAGCCCACTGATTCATTCTTTATTTACATATTTGATATTTTGTTCACCAGGGATTTTTTTTGCATTGAGTTTTATTTTTTATTAATATTGTATTAAATATTGTTTATCTTGATCACTGTGGTTTTTTTTTTTGATGCCCTTTAAAATTTTGCACAGGAAGTGAGTGCATCTGTCTGGTTCCAAGCCTGATCCACCCTAAAGGCATATCGATGTAACAGGATTTGTGCAGTATGTAAAACAGTTGCTCTTGCACAGAACAATGTTTACTTCTTTACCTGTGCTTAGCAGTGGACCATAGGCTCTGCAACTTGCATCTCCAGGGAAGTGACCTTGGATTCCTTCTTTTAGCACCTTTGTGCTTCACTTTTTTTTCTCAACAACTCATCAAACGAATTATACACCATGACTAAGTGGGTTTCATCCCTGGTATGCAAGGATGATTCAACATAAGAAAATCAATCAATGTAATACACCACATAAACAGATTGAAAGCAAAAAATCAAATGATCATCTCTACAGATGAAGAAAGAGCATTAGACAAATTACACTTTTTCCTAATAAAAACACTACAAAAGGTAGAAATAGAAGGAAACTTCCTCAACATGTTAAATGGTATATATGAAAAACCCACAGCTAATATCATATTCAATGGAGAAATCCTAAAAGTTTTCCCTCTAAGATCAGGAACAAGACAAGGATGCCCCCTTTCACAGTTCCTATTTGACATTGTGTTAAAAGTACTTGCTCGAGCACTTACAGGAGAAAAAGATAGGAAAGGAAGAAGTAAAAATTTCACTATTTGCAGATGACATGATCTTATACATAAAAAGCCCTGAGAAATCTACAACAAAGCTTCTAGAGCTTATAAATGAGTTCAGTAAAGTCACAGGTTATAAAGTCAGTGTGCAAAAATCAGTAGCATTTCTGTACACTAATAATGAGCAACCTGAGGAAGAAATCAAGAAAAAAATACAATTTACAATAGCAACTAAAAGAATCAAATACCTAGGAATAAATTTAACTAAAGATGTAAATGACTTATATGAAGATAACTACATAACACTGTTAAAGGAAATCAAAGAAGACTTAAATAAATGGAAGAATATTCCCTGCTCATGGATGGGAAGACTAAACATCATTAAGATGTCTATCCTACCCAAACTGATCAACAGATTTAACACAATCCCAATAAAAATCACCACAACGTTTTTTTACTGAATTGGAAAAACTAACTATGAAATTTATCTGGAAGTGCAAGAGGGCCTGTATAGCCAAAGACATATTGAAAAGGAAAAATTAAATCAGAGGGATCACACTACCTGACTTTAAAACATACTACAAAGCTACAATGGTCAAAACTGCATGGTATTGGCACAAGGGTAGACATACTGACCAATGGAACAAAATTGAGAATTCTAATGTAGATCCTCACATATACAGTCAACTGATATTCAACAAGGCCACCAAGCCCACTCAACTGGGAGAAAGTAGGCTTTTCAACAAATGGTGCTTGGAGAACTGGATATACATATCCAAAAGAATGAGAGAGGAACACCATCTCACACCTTATACAAAAATCAACTCAAGATGGATCAACGACCTAAATATAAGAGCCAAGACCATAAAGACCTTGGAAGATAATGTAGGGAAGCATCTACAGGATCCTATAATAGGGAATGGTTTCAGGAACTTCAAACCCTAAGCATGAGCAATGAAAGAAAAAATAGATAAATGGGACCTCCTCAAAATTAAAAACTTTCTGCGCCTTAAAGAAATTTTTCAAGAAAGTGAAAAGGCAGTCTACTCAATGGGAGAAAATATTTGGCAACCATATATCTGATAGGGGCCTAATATCCTGCATATATAAAGAAATCCTACACCTTGAAAATAAAGACAAACAACCCTTCTACTATTGACATACACTGACTGAGCACTGACAGTCTTTACTTTATAAAGTACATTACTGAATTTTATATTTTTTGAGAAAAAATATAATTCTGAAAATTATTGAAATATAGTTGTCATTAAAATTATTTATATATTTATGAAAATTATGAAAATACTTTTAAAAACATTCTATGAAATGCTACTTTATATATTATAGTGTGCTGCTTTATGTGAAACCATGTGACGGGATCTATAAAGACTTGAAATTGCTTCACACTATTATTCCTACACAGAAAAGATGGCATCAATTACATTTAAACATATTTGATACTTTTTTGATTGCTCATGAAAATTGTAATTTTTATCATGCTTTGAATTTTTGAAAAAAATAATATTGGATATTGGTACATTTATTTCTCCCTGCTTATAATAGGCTTATCAAAATATATCAGTTGAAATTTTTCTATATAATTAGAAAAAAAGCCTAATGATTTCACTTCAATTGATATATTTAAATGGAAGTAATATTCATTTACATGTATCATACCAGATTTTTTTTTCAACGAGTGTTGTTTAAATATGGAATATGAATGCTTTCCTGGAGGATGTTTAATGATACTGCACAATGGGACCCTTTTTATTTTTCAAATATGACTACAAGCAGGAGGTGACTTTCCACCTACAGAGATTTTTAATGCTTTTCTTATTGTCCGACATGCAGAGCATAAGCACAGCACAGTCAGATCAGAGAGAGCAAGGTGACTGAAGCACCATTAACCGGTAACATGGGCAGCCAGCATTACAGAGAGAAGCATATATTCCTACAGAGGTCAGCGTGTAAAAATTTTGAACACACAGAGTGTGTGTGGGTTCAAATGACAATTTCAATGACTTTGAGTAATTGGTAAACAGAACCAGGTAAAGAGAGACACAAATTAAGAGTTACCCAAGGTAGAAGAGGCCCAAGGCTTGACAAAAAGAAGACCTATTTTCTTGATTTACTAGTTAAAGACTCGCCCATGTTTCTTACTGAGCAGGAAAACAAACAAATAAACAGATCTATATCAGAAGCCACTGTGTTCCCATTACATGTCATTTATAAAATGTTTATATTCAAAATTTTCACAAATGCTTCATTACCTATTATTTCAAATTAAATAATAATCTGGTGTTGTTATAAATGTAGGTCTGAATTGGCTCTGATATTTAAGATTATGAATGATAATAAATCAGTTAAGTAAGACTATATATTAAATGCCTTAAACCAGGCTTATTTCTATCAATTACATAAATGCATAGATGTGTAAAATGTATAATTTAGTGGTTTTATAGCACTGTACATTTTGTAGGTCTTCATGGCAAATTATAAAGATAAAAATAGTTTCACATGCAAAGGTTTTATCAATGAGGCTTAAATTATTCCGATTTCTGCTGGATTTTACAATCAGTAGTGTTTCTTACTATAAAGATTGTGGAATAAAAATGTCATGTGCAAACATAAATGACTAAGCACAGATAATTTTAAATTAATATCACCATGAAGTTCAATTGCCCTAACAATGCCCAAGTTCTTGCATGATGTCAGGACAGAACATATCCCAGCCCCAACCAGAAACATGTATAAACTGTAAATGAAAAGTTAACCTTTATTGTTCTAAAACCATTCTAATTTTACAGTTATTTGTTACCTTCTGCTTAACCTTTCCTATCTTGATGATTAAACTTAACAATATATTTTTTGCAAAAAATTCACTAACAATACCAAACATTTTATATTAAATATATTGGGGAAATTAGGAAAATATAGCAAGAAAATGGCAGTAAAAGCTGAGTAAAATGACAATATTAATTTCAGACAAATGGAAGTTTGAATCAAAAAAATAATATATATGTATATATGAATATAAATATAATGATGAAAGCAAAATATGTGGTTGAAATATAATGGAAATAAATCTGGATGCACATAATAAATGTGAAATAAGTATATAAAGAAAAATAATTAGCAATTTTAGGATACCTTGATAAAATACAAATTTTTCAAATGTCATAAAAAATCTTACTATATTTCTCAAGATGGCACTGATCTAAAAATAATAAGAGTTAAATAGTTAGAGCTGAAAAAAAATGTACAAAGCATTTAATAATGTTATCGTTTTTACAATTTTTGAATTTTATAATATTTGGATCCAGGATAATTATAATATCAAAACCAGGCAAAATGTTCACATAAAAATAAAAATTAGTCCATAAAAGAAATTATTGCATAATTCATAACCATGAATACAAATGCAATTATTCTAAGTAAATTTTAGCCAAGAGAACCCAAACAGCCCATTAATATAATATGACCAAAAGAGAAGGAACACCAAATCTACACATACCTGTAGATTTAACAACATAATCCATTACATCAGCAAATAAATGTTGATAAATTTCAAGATAATTTCTAACTAAAAACTTAAGTAAAAGAAAAATAAGGAAAACAAATGATTAAAAATGTTTAACAAAACTCAAAAAGTATATATTCTGCACACAGAGTTCTATAAACCCAACAATAAAATCAAGTATTGGATTAGGTCCTATATGAAGTTTTATTTTAGGCAAAGATATAACTGTTATAAACACTGAAAATAAGAGGTAAAATATTTTTAGAGGATTACGTGATTTAAGACATACGATATCTAACATACCATGTAATATCTCAACTGAAACCATAAAATGTATCAGAAGAAACTCATAAGTTAGCATGAGAGCTATAGAGAGAAACTAAATCAATGCCTTATAAGTAAACCTGAATAAACTTAAAAAGTATAGTATGTACTTGGTTGGAAGACAGTATTAAAGAAATATATAAATTCGCAGAAAAGTTGCATCCATTAAAAGAAATTCCAAATAGAGTTTTCCCAACCATTGTTACTGTTTTTTTTAATTTTCTGAATTTTATAAAATAAACTTAAATTTCATCTGATGTAATTAATTCTGAGAGCAATCAAGAAAAGGATACTAAAGTATAAAACAATTATGGGGAAATATTTCATCAGAGAAAAATACTATGGACACACTGTAATTAAATCAATACAGTACTACTATAGAAATAGAAAACAGATTAATGATCTAGTAGTAGATTCAATTATATGTAAATAAAAAGATAAAACAATGTGAAAATATATTATTTAATTAATGGCTCTAGCATAACCTGGTATCTATCTGAGATTAAAAAAAGAAAAGAAAAAGACTCATAGCATTTTAAAAAATAAAATGCATATATGGTTAGTCTTAAGATAAAAATAAATACATTGAAAATCTTGCAGCAATGTACATGTGCATTCTAGAAAGTGAGAGCACTTACTTAATCAAGATGTGAAACCCAAGAATTCTAAAAGAATATGAATAGGTATAAAGTAAAGCATAAAAAATAATATATAAAAGTTAATAAAATAGCTGATAGATGCTATTCAAAACGTTATTTAAAATGTCCAAAGTTCTCTTACAAGTTGAAAAAAATTGAAGTAAAGTAGATAGAGAAATGGCTAAATTTTGGTAGACCTAAAGCTCATAAAATTTAATTGAAATTTAAAAGTATGACTAACGGTAGCAGTACATAGCATAAAGGAATTTCTATTTTATGCTATTGTGTGAGAAAAAACAAGATGCTCCAAAACGTATATAGAATGATATTTAAAAAATAAAACAAGAAATATTTATTGTATATACACTTATGCCCACATACTTATTTATAAGTGTGTATGTCTCTGTAGGACTATCTGAACAAAAGACAAAATTTAAAATATTCACTCTTTTGTTAGACAGGTGACATAGATGGCATGAAGTGATGAGTTGTAATTTGGGTGAAGAAAATCCAAGAGAGGGAGAAAATTGGAACTGGAGTAAAAAGAAAAACAAGATATTGAAGAATTAAATAAGTAACTTCTAAAAGTAATGAATATATTCACATTTATAAAGTTATATAAAATCAAGTATATATGTGACTGTGTGAAAATAAGTACAATTTAAGTGATTAAAAAAGGAAAAGTATTTTGGCTTTAAGAGATACGTACACATACACACAGCAATTGATCTCATTGTTGAAAATGTAAGTTTTGGATGGGAAATGCATAGTAATCATGCTACCAAAACTACCCATCCACAATGGTTATTGCCCTTCTACCACAGTCTTCTTGCTTGCTATATTGAGAATTAGCCCAGAATCTCTACCCAATGCTTCAGGTAGCATTAAAAACCTACAGATTTCATTTCTTTTGTCCTTTCTGGATTAACGCAACACTGTCTTAGTTGCTTCAAACTGACATGACAAGCCTCAAAAAAATAAAAATTAAATTGGGGCAGAAATTAATTTCACATCTCAATTCTATTATTATTATTATTTCAATGTGAAAAAATGGTATTTTTAACCAGAAAGAGATGTTCTTATTCCCTCTGTGTGCTTTGTTATTCCTGAATCATTTCAGGGCTTTACAGTTACACCCTGCCTTATAGATATAAAATTCAACTATTCTGCCTAGAATATGTGCTTATTTATACCCATTAAATATAAGCACAATGAGACTACTCAGCAGGATCATCATATTTAAGCATAATTCTGTAGGAGTTTCTCTCCTGATCATTTTATTTATGTGATTCAGCACATCATCTTTTTCCTCCTAACAGGCCTATTTATCTTGCGTCCATTACACATAATTCAGTATATGCTCATAATGGTACTTGATTAAAAGTACACAAATCCCCATTCATCCCCATGTGCCCTATAGAACCATGCACTGTTCTTCATCATTAGACTTTAGGTCACAATCTCAAATTTTTATGACTCAAGGTAAACTCCAAGCTGTGAGAACCTGATGGGAGCAAGATTGTAAAAATTGAAGTGGCAAAATAGCAAGGGACATTAAAAGCATTAATGAACAAACACAACCATAGAAACTTTTAGTAACCAGAAATAGGTCTCTATAAATTAAAATGAAGAACCATCACAGTTAAAGGCAAAGGATTTCCAGTGGAGCTAGAATAATATAAGTGCAAGTAAATGCCTTATAAAAGATTGTTCTTAGGCTTACTGATAATCTCATGTCTTCTTAAATTAAACTTGTCTTATTAAAAAATTTTAAGATCTGTGACTTAAAAAAATAATCAATTTTTTTAATTTTTAAATTTGGATATCTAGGTAAAATTGAAATATTTAAGATAGCACATTTAAATATTTGAGAGAGAGTTAATGAATCTGAAGTAAGCACATAACTGCACATTTTGACTGCTAACATATTTCCTCTTCTATAATACAGCCAAATTATTTAAACAAAAGGAAAAGCAGGAACAGTAAACAAACATCCAACTCAATTCTTATAGTCCTATATAAAATCCTAATTGTTCCAAATCTTTAAAGATGAAACAAAAAAGTAAAAAAATCTCAGAGAATTGAGCAACTATAAAACTGACATTTCAGAGACAAGAATGAAGATGCTAATGAGTCAGCATTGCATTTGAAAAGTTATTAAATTCAGAGATTTGTGATAAGGTGACATAGAACACTTAAGAGTGAAGAGGGATGCTAAAATATTTAAATTTCTTTATTTTTTGAAATATTTATTGGACAATTTCAATATATTGGTAGAAATTCTTTCAAGAATTACTTTAAAATGTAATTCTTCTTAAAGTAAAATAGCATAAGTCTATAAAATTTCAAGTTAAAAAAATTTCTTTCATTTTGATTATATAAAGACTTAAGAAATAATATTAAAAGAAGCAATTTTTTTGCAACTATTCATATTTATTGTCACATTCCTGTCACTAGCACTATATCATTGGTATTTTCTGAGGAATATATATATATTTTCCTTTATTTAAAGAAGATTTAGATTACATAAATGTTACAGCAAAAATATAACCGATTCCTATATACCCTACCTCCTCCTCCTCCCACACTTTTCCCCATTAAAAACAACTTTCATTAGTGTGGTACATTTGTTACAACTGATGAACACATATTGAAGCATTGCTACTAACCATGGTCTATAGCTTACATTATGGTTTACACTTTGTACTGCACAATTTTATAGGTTTTGACAAAAATGTATCATGGCCAGTATCCGTCATTGCAGAACAATTGCAATGTCCCCAGAGTACCCAAGGTTACATCTATTCTTCCCTCTCCCTCCCCTTAGAACTTCTGGGGGCCACTGCCTTTATATGATACAAATACTTCCATTGCTAGAATAATAGTAAGTCTACTTAAGTTCATACTTGGATTCCCCCCTTATATTTGCTCATTCCTCAATCTTGAGGATTTGGTATGGTAATGCCCAATCTGCTTCCAATTGAGAGGGGACTTAGTTCCCACGGCACATGTGAATGGAACTGTCTTGTTTGCAGTTGTAGCTACTCTCTGTTTTTTAGGATGGGCATTGTCCATCATCATCCTTTTTCAGATTTCCTGGGCAAGTCCGAAGAACTGGAGAGCAGATGTTGACTGCAACTCTGCTGAGATTCAGGGCTCAACCAGCACATGAACATCCTGAAGTTTTAAATCTCTGGGACATATATTTAACAGGTATAGTGCTAATTATAGATTCAAACAAAAGGGGCAGAAGAACCATGTGTAGGAAAATTGTAATGAGTCTAACTCTGATACATTGAGGAGATAGGTTATCATATATTCCAATGTAAGCCTCACCAATGGGGTGCTGATATCCTGGGGTTGTTTGCCCTGCCTATAATGTCTAGATGTCTCTAGAGCCCTAAGGAAACCCTGTTTGAGGCACTGTTTACTGTGGCAGTCAGTGAGATTCTTCTGAGATGTGCATAAATGTAACCTCAGAAATGACCTCTTTGGAATCTCTTAACCTTAAAACTCATTTGTATTTAGTATTTCCATCTTTTGGTCTAGGTCTTTTAACAAATGCATCATTATTGGGCACTTGGTAATAATCCCTCAGTGTCAAGGAGGCTCATCCCCGGGATTCATGTCCCATGCCAGGAGGGTTGGGGGGCAAGGCAGTGAGTTTATATGCTGAGTTTGGCATATATTATTTAAAAATAAATAATATTGTTTTAGTTTTACTTTTTAAGTAAAAATTGTCTGGTATCTTACTTAAGGTAAGATTCTCATTAGAATTTTATATTTTTAATTGAGAATATATTATTGTCACAAATTGAGACAACTAGTAAGCTGATATTTTTTAAACTGAAGCAATGATATTGCTAATTTTACTTCATAATTAAATTACATAAATACATCAGTCCAGATGTTTTCATAAATACTGTCTTTTTTCCTCCAAGCTATTTACATGAAGATAAGTTCCATAAAATAAGTTGATTATCTTTGAATGGAAATAAAGGAAAATTTTAGGGCTTTTACATTCCATTCCATTAAATATACAAATTTGTCTAGGTAAAAATAAGATCTCCATTAGTACATTCTTCCTACAAATTAATGTATCTCAAAGACAAATTATAGATTTCAAAAGTAAATCTTGAAATTAAGTTGAAGCTATCATTTTTAACTTTTCAAAAGTAAATTTTGAATTCACAATAAATCTTGAAAATAAGTGGAAGCTATCATTTTTAACTTTTTTCAGTTTGTCTCTCACTTTTGAAAAAACATAATTCAATTTCAACTTCTTTGCAAATTTTGTTTTCAATAATTGCAGTTTGTAAAATAAAAAAATTCAAATGAAGTTTTGACACTTTAAAATATTTTGATAAAAAATTTCCAATTGATTTAATTAAAGCAATAAATATTTACAAAATTACTTAGCATATTGTAGGATTTTAGATAGCTAATTTATAAAACTAAATAACAATTTTTTGAGATACTTAGATTCATTAAATAATATTCAAAGACTCTAACATTTCTTAATCCAATTGATATCATGCAAGAAAGCAAGCATGCACTTCCCTGCTATAATGTTTAAAAAATGTATTTTATTCAACAATAATTTTATTACAAAAATATTGTCATTTTGATATTCTAATAGTTAATCAAAATGAAAAAATCTGTAAACATTGCCCAGTATAGCTTCTATTTGATTGTTAGTATATCACAATTTATGTTGTTACAAATTATATGTGTACCACAAACGAATCCAAGCATAATTACTCTCTGTATATTTTTTAACTTATTAATAATATTGTTTATATCAAGATATTATGCAGTACTGATATTTATTTTCATATTGCTATTACTAACAAATAATTTTGTCAATATTTTGAATTTTTTGTGATTTTTTTCATATTAATTTTACAATAACATTCACAATAATAACAGATGTTTCACTTGGAAACAATAAAACCACAAAGGTTTTATCCTTTGAATTAGAGGAAATAATAGAAACTTGATAGGAATGGATATATCTGATTTCCTATTTGACACTGACATACAACTTGAATAATTTCACTATTGATGGAGCCAAATACTAAGAGTTATTGTTTTTCTTTTCACTTATACAAGAAAACTTGCCATCAAAACTGAACTAAATGAATTCAGAAGAAGTCATTTGATCTGATAGAAAAGTCATATTTTGTCTTTGGGAATTCTTATTACCATAAGTATGACACTTTTTTTTTTTTTTTTAGCAGATTGTGTTGTCTTACTTCATTATGGTCAGTTAGCTAATTACAGCCACAGATTGGATAGCAAATGAATATTGTGTGCAAGTTACAATAGCGTTAGCTTTCATTTGAAACACAGATTCAATACTTTTCAATTGGCATGCAATTTAATTTAGATTTTTTTTAGCTCATAGTTTCTGAGAGGCTTCATTTTAGAATAATAAAGAAAAACTCTATTAAATGATGACATAAATTGCTATAGATTTATTGTATATAAGAAATTATGTAATTACTACAACAAGGATATTCAGTCTGCTTTATGCAATCGAATTCAGCATTACTCAGCCTTTATTTCCCACACATATCTTGCGTGCAATAAATCTATAATTCCTCACATTTCCCTCTGACTCCTAAACTAGATGGCCTGGCTTTGTATATGGTGCAGCCTGGCCTATAACTTGAGTCATGAGACACCATGGCTGATAGAGCAATTGACTGGTAGCCAGAGTAGTGTTAAATATTTCCTTGGAAGGGAAATGTCAGTTATGTTGAACCTCAAAGGACTGATTTAAAAACGTATTAAAGTGAATTTACTGCTCACAGTCCATTCTTGCTCTTCTACTAAAAAAAGACTATGACAGAAGGTGAAGTATATGGTGGAAGCTTAACAAGCTCCTCCTGGCTTATTGTGCAAGTAGAATATAAAAGCACATAAAAACAAGAAAAATTTGGAAGATCAAATCTAAAACAAATGGTATTCAAGGATAACAAAAGCAAAACAGAATTGTGCCAACCAAATGAAGACATGTGATCACTCTAATTATATGTAATATATTGACACACATGAGAAACAAAAGTCTAATTGCCAACCCTTGAAAATATATAAACTAATTTGGGAGATAGCCTACCATCTATATGGGATGATTAAAAAAAGAAAAGGAAAACACATGGCAAACTTAATTCACCATTAAGAATGCAATTAAAAACACAAATTTGAAAGAGTACAAGATAGTGCAATTCAATTATTTTAGAAACTTTAATACAGTAAAAATGTACTTTTAAATACACCTCATAATTAATGAAAACTTAGTAAATCAAGTTGCAAGGACAGCATATGATGCCATGCACATTATTGGTTAGATGTTTACAATTTCACATGTATTTTTAAGCACAAAAAACTATGTCTCCATTTGTACATTTATTCACTGGAAGCAATGAAATTCTACAATGATTTCAACACAATGTTTATAAAATTGATTTATTTTAATTTGTTGCACATAATACAGAGTGGGAATCTAAGTCACAGCTAGTCAAAAAATATCACTTTATATGGAGACACTCTTTGAAGCAGGAAAAAACCAAGCCTGTTTAAATTCAGTGGAAAGCTAATGTTAAACAATAAATATGCACATCGCCTGAATATTTTCACCTTCTTGTCAAACATGTAAGAATTGAATTGGCTTTCTGAGAAGAAAAACATATGCATTCAATGATCTTCAGTTCTTTCTTTATAGGAATTTTAAGTTAAAGACTTGAAAACTAAGTTTAAAGAATATCTCCTATCAATGAATCTTTTGATCATTTTTACATTTTTGTGTATAATTCTGTGGCTTACATAGAATTTAAATATTTTTACAGTTAGATTTCTAAACTATAAGGAGAAGAGTACATTTATTTTTCAAGTATTTGCCTACTTTGCCTTTAACATTATAGTGTGTGCCCCATTTGTCCCAAATCACTGATGTACAATAAATACAGATGCTTACAAGGATATTAGGGTCAACATTTTCTTCATAAAACCCAGTGATTGAGTGTCATTCTTATCTAAAGTTGAAAGTCACAAACATACCAAATGAAAGCAATTTAAATCAGAAAGTATATACTGAAACTTTATATTTTTAAGGGAATCAGACTCTAAATAGCATTAAAATTGTGTGATTCTCAACATGATCATTTATTTAATGGAGAGGAAAGACTTACATGCACTAAACAATTAGAATGAAGTAACAAAATATTGTATAGAGGGTGGAAGTAAAAAGTGAACACAAATTAAAAATTAGATGATAATATTCATTTATTTTGGTTCAATAATTACAGGCTATTTAGAATTGATTACTACATCTAACATTTTTAATATTTTAGGCAAAGAGTACATGCTTTAAATATACAGCTCAAAATTTTCATTTAAAAACTCTTTTCAATGATATACTCTCTTCAATACCATAGTTCAGCATCAGATTTTGATGTCACCTAGAACCCACACCTCTTCATACACTTTTAGTTTAACTCTATAGAAGACCATAATATGTTATATGTGAGAATTTTCAGGTAATTTACTAAAGTCTCTATAATCTGAGACAACAGGGATTTTCAAAAACTAAATAAATCCTGGGAGAATATAAAAATGAAATACAAACCTTTGGAAAAAGAAATTTTAAAATATTTGAAAACAACTCTAAAAAACTTGATTTATTTTAGTATTCTTGGAAAATTTTATCTCAATTATTTTAATACAAAAATAAAACTTCAGTTATAGTTAATATAAAAATGATCACTCTTCAGAGAGCTACAGGCATTGCCACACTTAACTCAATTTTTAACTCTTTATTGTGAAAAAAAATGTAAGTAGAAAAGAAGATAATAGTATATCAAGCTTCCTATATCCACCCCTAAGTTTATGGCCAATATTCTTTATCTTCATCCCCACACACTTCTTCTCCTGGATTATTTTGAATCATCTCCCAGAAATCATATTATTTCATTCATGAATAACTCAATATACAACTCTAAAATATAAGTGTTTTTCTTCAAACGTAAGCATATGTGGCAATTTGAAGTTTTGTGGACCCCAGAAAATCATTTCCTTAGAGTTAATCCATTTCTGTGCATGTAAACCTTTTTATAAAATTACTTCAATTAAAGGCTTTGATTAGATAGTATGACCCAGGATGGGTCTTAATCCTCTTACTGAAGTCCTTTATAAATGGAGGAATGAAGAGATACTGAAAAAAGCTGCAGAGACAGAGAGGAACCCAGAAGCTGAAATCAATGGAACAGAAAAAGCTGAAAGGAAGCAACTTTAGCCAGAAGCTGAAAGCCCTGAGGACTGAAGGAGAAGGAGAGATGAGCAGAAGCCTCCATGTGCCTGATCGTCCATAGGTGCAGCACCAGGAGAAAGGACTTCCTGATGATACCTTGGTTTGGACACTTTCACGGCCTCAGAACTGTTTGCTTGTAAGTTAATAAATCCTCATTGTAAAAGCCAGCCCATTTCTGCTATATTGCTTGGCAGCCTTTAGCAAACTAAAACTGCATAATATTGTTATCAAATCTGAAAAAATATAGCTATAATTACTTAAGATGATCAAACATATGTCAGTGTCAAAGTTCTCTGATTGCTCCTAATTTTTATTTCTATCCATATGTTTGAATTAAGAATCAAGGAAAATCCACAAATTGTACTTTTAAATTTCTCATACTCTATGGGTTAATCCTTTACTGCTTTATGTACCCTTACAATTTCATTGTTGAAGAAAGTGTGTCATTTGTCTTGTAGTTTCTCACAATCTGTAATTTACTGAAGACATCTTTTTCTTACCTTTTAGAATTTCCCTCTCTCATACATTTAAAAAATTGCTATTATATTTAGAGACTTAATCAGATTAAACGCAGATTTGTTTTGGCAATATTTCTTCATAGGTGGTGGTATGTATTTCTATGAAATGGCACATAACATCCAGTTTTCTCTCTTTATGAGATGGTAGCCACATAATGATCATTCCTTGAATATATTATTTCATCAGGGATTTGCTCATGGTATTTTAACATTCTTTCTTTATTCATTAGCTAGGCTACTACTATAAAGAAATTTTCCCATCTTTATTATTTGGTTATATTCAGACATTTTTTAAAAGGTCAAGAAATTTCCTGATTATTTTGCTTTATTTTACCAATATACAGAATAATGAGTTGGCTCACTAGCAACCTCCCAAAGTGAGCAAAATGTTTTTTAAATTATTATTATAAGTAGTAATTTATCTATTTTAATATATTTAATGTGTGTTGGTCCATTAAGATTATTCTTACTGATGTTCAAATTGTTTCTTAAATTGTACTCCTGGGTCCTTTTTTAAAAAAATCAATTTTATTGATACATATTGAAAAAGCATACAAATCATTCAAAGTATACAATCAATGGTAATTGTTATAATCACAAAGTTGTACATTCATCATTTCAATTGTTATTAGAGCATTTTCATTATTTCAATAATAATAATAAACAAAAAACAGACAAACAAACAAGAAAATTCCTCACCTCTCTATCTCTTTATGGTTCCCCCACTGTACATAACTGCTGTTTCTGGCTATTCTCACACAATTATTTATTTGTTTATTAAGCAGTTTTATTAAGATGTATTCACATACCATATGAACTTTCCATAATGTATAGTTAATGGTTTTTAGTGTAAGCACAATGTTGTACATTCACCATCTCAAAAATTTTAGAACAATTTCACTACTCCAAAACAGAAGACTCTACTCCCCCTAGCATTTTTTCCTCAGCCCTACATAACCACTCATCTAATTTCATTTTTATAAATTGATTTATATTTACATTCTATATAAATAGAATCATACAATATGTAGTACTTTGTGTCTGGTCTCATTCACTTAGTATAATGTGGGATTTTTTTTGTCTGATATTAACATTTTGTTCTATTAAATTTGTTCAAATTCAAAGAAAAATGGTCTTACATATGCAATTCTACCCACATTCCTATTTCACACAACATGACACCAGTAGTTGTTGATATTTTTCTTGTTTTATGGTAAGACAAGTAGTTTCAATCTTATTGTGCACATGCAATTCCTCCTTATACTTAGAATGAGCCCTTTCTCCTAGTACATTCTAGTGGGAGCTATTTAGAAACCAAAACAGTCATTATGGTCACTCACTTTGGCTGTATTGTTTATTGTCTCTAGGCCTTTTCAGTGGAGAGAACTAGAAAATATATAAGTTTAGTCATGATAAAAGATATCAGAGCATGCAATTCAAATTCAATACAACTGAAAACATTCTGATCTACAAATCCATGGCCTGCAACCCTTCACTTAATGAGCATGTGCCCCTCCCGCTCACGCTATTCTTCCAATTACATAGTTGAACTTCTTTTCTGTCTAATGCTTCAGTTCAATACTTAGGCTCTTTGTCCAGTATTTAATCATCCTTAGGAATAAAGAAGACAAAGATGGGAGTATCCCTCATCCTTGTTCAGCAGGATATTTTCACTTTCAGTCAAAGAAGGTATAAAATCCAACTACAGTACATATGCATAAATTTGCTTTAAAAATAATCATAATTATCATTTAATAATAATTTTCTTTTTAAGAATTAGTGTTGATATAATCCTTAAATGTTAAATTGGTGAAGATTATTTCCTGGGAATATTCATTAATTAACTGCCTTAATAAAGAACACATTTCACATTTCCTGGGAAAGAAAGATGAACTAACAAACTTAACTGAAGCAGTAATGTCCAGGGAGGCAGTATCTTTGTTCCAGACTCCAAAAACAGATGTGTTGTCTCCCTGTGCACTACTTCTATGTTTTTCTAATATACTGCAATTTTTCTTAATTATTGAGAGTGCCAAAAAGTGACTACTTAAATATTTTCTCTTTGGCAATAGAAGATTGGTAATATTAAAACAGAAGTCTTTCATCTTTTAGTGAATTAATATATAAGACGTTTATATAAATTTACTTTTGTTTTATTTAATGAGGCTTGGAAATCATTAAGAAGCACACTTATCTAAATAACAATTCTATTACCCAGGTGTAACAAATCCATCTGGGAAATTTGCTAGTCTCCATAGGCATGTCTTTTTCAACACACAATGACAATGATGACAATGTCAAAGTTAGAAACAATACCTTTCATGAGATACTGAGTTTTGTAGTGTTGTAAGGTTTTAAACGTCATAAAATTTGATCAACGGATCCTAGAGTTTAAGATATTTCAATAAATGCTCAGACGATCCCAGTGGGCATTATCAAGCTTTGCGAGTTTCTTAAAATCCTGCTTGCCAGAACAGATTTACTTTTATTTCATTTTATTTTTTTACAATTCTCCAAATTTTCATGGAGACAATGCTTACTTGACTAGAAATCTAGGTCTTGGAAGGAGGAGACAGTTTGATTCCTAAACTTTTGTTTATTCCTAGGAATAATTTTTGCTCATAAAAGCATAAAAGTTATTTCTTTAACAATGATTCTGAAAATACCAGTGTGTATTCATTTTTATTCTGTAATTAACGCAAATTGGTGCAACATCACAAGCATTCATAAGATATGGAAATCAATTCAACTATTAAAACCAAATAGCAGTTTTTAATATTATAGAATAGTTTCATGAGATAAGTATTGGTTTTGGTATAGACCATCTGTTTGTTATAATTTCTATCTTGGTGAGTTTTGTGCTTATTATTATGATTTTGTGAATACTCAATTTAATTATTCCTAGAATAAATATGCAAACAGAATAAAATGAAATTTTTCTCTACTGTAATAATTACAAGTGTTTTGCAAGGTTTGCATATCTCTAGCAAGCAATAATTAATATGTACTAAACACATATTGGATTCATAACTTCACATAAGATATAAATCTATTTTATCTATAATTTTCTTCATGTTAATAGAAGAAATTTCTCCTGTAATGGCAGAATTCATGGCAAAAGTTTTGTGTTATAACACCTTGCTTAATTTTTCTATTAAGAGGAATATGACTTTTTCCAGATTCATTGTTTTTGATATTTTGTTTCTCCAGTGTCAGGAGTGAGAGAACATTGCTTGACTAAAGACAATACATAATTTTATCCCTCACCTAACAAAAGAATTGGGAAACATAACTGAAATAATTCTAGTCTTAATAATGATTACAAAGACTAATGGAACAAGTTTTCCAGATACACCATTGACTTGTATACTAATATTAATTTTTTCACATTTGTAGTTAGCTTAAATGCCACCTCTTAAGAGAATTAAGCAAACAACAATTACTAGATACATAATTCACTAACATTTTATTTGAATGATATCTAAAAGCATTATTTTATCATGAAATTGTGTTGTTATGTAAGATATAGCCACACATGACTTGAAAAAAAACTATAGAGAAATATTGATTTCAGTTTCATGGTTTGGGATATTTTCAATGAAAGGTAAATATTTTTTATCTTACTAACATGTTATAAAGTAAATTAGTTTGTCTGTCTGAGCTAATTTTATAATTACTCTCCTGTATCCATCCTTGTTGGGGACCTTCACGGTAGCACACATATTACGCACCTTGTCAGCAGCACCGGTGACATGTAACATGGCCGCCAGGGCTGATACAAGAACAGCTTAAGCTATTGTTAGCCTTCTTCAAGGAAGTTTAGAGAGTTCGCGCCAAAAGCATTTCTGCCACCTACCCTAGCAACAACAACCACCAATCCCAAACCGCCACCTGTCCTTAACAGCCACCAATCCTCACCATCTTCCTTCAGAGTATATATACCCTGCCTCTTCAATAAACTTTTGCAGCTTGATCAGATTCCTGTCTTGCTGTCGTTCTTCGTGTCTCTTGTCCCATACCATTCTCTCTTCACAGGAGCTGAGACCCCAGTTGATTGTCCCGCAGGACGGGACAAATGGCGCCCAACGTGGGGCGCTCGGCTTTGTGAAGGAGAGAACGCTGCACTCAAGAAGAGAGGCCTCTCACACTCACCACGTCTGGGATCGCCGCGAGGGTACTCGCTCGCAAGACAGATCCGTTCAGCAGTTGATCAGTGTCGGCGAAAGGAAGAAGAAAAAGAGAAGAAAAAGAGAAAGGTAAGCCCCACCCCTATCATGGGACAAGCAATCTCCCAACAGGAATTATATATTCAGCAAGTGAAACTATCGCTCAAGGCACGAGGAACTAGAGTTAAAAAAAGGGATCTCGCACATTTTTTTAATTTCCTATTAAAAACCTGCCCTTGGTTCCCACAGGAAGGTACTATAGATCAGAAATGCTGGTTAAGGGTCAGAGATTGTCTAAAGGACTACTACCGAACCTTTAGTCCTGAAAGGGTCCCTGTCACCGCTTTCGTGTACTGGAACCTCATTAATGAAATTCTAAAAGTCCATTCTTCTGCCCCTGATATTCAAAAACTCTGCAGGGAGGGGGAAGAAGCTCTTAAATAGCACTCCTGTTCTTGTCCCGCTTCTGAAAGCAACTCCGTAATTATTGATATGTCTGAAGTGTCCGAAAAACCTCTTATCGACATGTCCAAAGAACCTTTAAATAAGGAGCCCAGTGAAGATAGACCAAACACCCCTATCAGTCAGATTGGCGCATTACCCGATCAGCGTAGAAAGGACCTAGATGATAGCAGACTGAACACTCCTATCAACCTTCCTCCATTTTGGCTACCTCCTTATGCACCTGCTTTTTCACAACCATCATGCCCCCAATTCTACCCAGTCACAGCCCTACCCCAGTTCCACGCTCTAGAAGAAGCCACGGAAAACCTCTGGCTACACGCCGATAACTTCAGGGAAGCCTTTAATCTGGAGCGTCTACGGGCTGCCAACTTGCTCGCTGACCTTCGGTCGGCAACTCAAAGTATCGCAGCCCTTGCGCTCCCAGA
>JAQZBX010037893.1:0-23612 GCA_029593785.1 Cabassous unicinctus | reverse complement strand
AAAAAAAAAAAGAAAAAGAAGAAGCCTCTTGGATATTAGCACCAACCTAGACAGGCTACTAACAATTTATTTAGACTTTGTATGTATTCAATTCTTGATTTGTAAACCCAGAATAATAATATTTACTGCCTTATCTTCCTTTTCTTCTTTCTTCTGTCTCTCCTGCTCTGGGCATTACCAAAATCAATGAATAAATTTAATAAAATACTGACATTAAAGAAATATGCAAGGATTAGTACCATTTTTATATTAAGGGAGAACCTATTCAAGCTATTTTGTTAATAGTATATCTACTATTTACTTTAAAAACTGAGTAAATTACTTTGGTTTCAAAAGCAGATTCCTCTGTTGCTTTTTTTTTTTTAAGTGAAATTCACACATACAGTTAACCATTTGAAAGTGTAAAATTCAATGGCATTTAAAGGCTGTGCAGCCACCACTCCACTCTGGTTTCAAAACGTTTCCATTACTTGAGAAGAACACCCCATACTCATTAAGTAATCACTCCCCACTCTCCTCTTTCCCCATCTCCTGAAAACCAAAAATTAGCTTTCTGTCTCTGTAGATTTGACTATTCTGGGTATTTCATATAAAAGGAGTCATACAATATATGGTTTCTTTTACTTAACCTAATATTTTGGAGATTCGACCACGCTGTAGCATGGGTCAGTACTTCATTTTTTTTTATGGCTGAATAATATTCCATTGCATATGCATATGCCACAATTTTGTTTATCCATTCATGAATATGGTGGACTTTTAAGTATTTCCACCTTTTGGCTATTATGAATAATGCTGTTGTAAACATTTAAGTACTTTTTTTCTGCATGAACATGTGTATTCATTTTCCTTTCATACATACATACCTAGGAGTGAAATTGCTGGATCATATGGTAATTCTATGTTTAACTTTTTGAGGAACTGCCAAAATGCTTTCAACAGTGGCTGTACCATTTTATCTTCCCAAGAGAAACATACAAACTACAAGTTTATTTCTCCACATCCTCGCCAACAGTTGTTATTTGCCTCTCCTTTTTAAATTCTCTGTCCTTTAGTAGCAATTTTAAACAGTTAACTGGCACAATTTTTGTACAAAATTTTCTCACAGGAATTTTGTTTTATATATTGTTTTTGTTGTAGTAATATAAAATATGTCATTCTGGTGAAAAAATAAAAAAGCATTTTTTATTTGTCAGGAAATTACTTGTCTCACAATTTCTTATTTTCATCCTTTTCTCTAAGGGAGGAAAAAGAAATAATTAAGTTATTGGAGTTTATAAAGGGGAAGTTGACAAAAAAGTTCTTGGAAACATATCAATCATCAAGTACATTACTAATCACCTTAGTACTTCATGAACACACCCCTCAGACACACAATAAAACCAAAACCAAACCAAACATAGATTCAACTTAGATATAAAAACCTAAGGCAACATGGAATCTAAGAAACATCTGAATAAAATCAGCTATCTCAACTATGTCTTTAGTTACATGTACAAAAAGTGAATATCTTTCTTAACAGGAGCTCTAGTATATTATGAAGGTAGCAAGAAAGTTACCATGTTATCTAGATATTGGCTATATTACCAAAATCTTTCAATCCTAGGGAAATTTATCTACATCTACTTAGATTTATCTACATCTACTTAAATTCCTATATGGAATTTAACAGGTTCAAGTAAGATTTTGTTTAGCAATTTTATTTTCATTTGTTGTTTTTCCACAAAACCTTTTAAAGTTGTTTTGCTCCAATAGTCTTCCAAAAAGTACAGAGGATATATATATACAAAGAAGTCAAATTAGTAATAATGTGCTTCCATTTTTCCTTCCATTATTAAAAGATTTAACTGAGATGTCTTAACTTCAGTGTTTATTTTCTTATAGAAAAATGTCTTATAAATTATTTCTCCTGCATCTTACTCTATTAGCAGTGAAGCAACATTTTGAAAATACATACACATCCATTCACACATGTAATCAGAACAACTGTTTTTTAAAACTAGAAAGTTAATAATTGAGTTTATGTCTGTTAAAATGATTTATAGTTACTGAAATCCAAAGTTAATTCATGCTTTTGAAATAATTTCACTAAGATTACTACAAATAAAATATTTGAAGAATACTATTCATTCATTTTCAGGAAAACTAAATTTGCTTCTGAGACATATGAGTTCCTTTTTTTGAAAGTCTCATAAAATGGAGATTCTCTTTTTTGTAGTTCCCCAATACTATAATGTTCTGAAGAGCTGAACTTGTAGTTACATCAATTGCTCAGTTCTTCAATAGGTCATTTACTGAGGCTCACATGGAAAGAAGCTTATTGATCTGGTTATCTGGTTGCAGAAGGAGGTAACTTTATCATGCTGTATCAGTCACTTTGTCCCTGAAGGTGGGGGATCCATGACAGAAATCAGTGCTAATTAAAATCATTACATCTCGTTGTCCTGCTTTTGTGATAATCAGGGTAGGCTAAACATTCGCTACATTAGAAACCATGCATGTGTTCCCAGACCTAGTTTTTCTCCCTAGGTCTGGTTTTTAGAATGCTGGTGATAAACTAAGCCTGATTTATTATATGACCTTCCTGTATGGGAAAAGACTGTAACTTTGGGTATCTTTGGTCAACCTTAAGAGATATAGCAGGGGAACAAATGTGGCTTGGGTGGTTGGGCATCCGTCTCCCATATGGAGGGACCTGGGTTCGATCCCCGGGACCTCCCAGTAAAAATAAAAATAAAAAAAATATAGAAGGCCTGTGGGCCACCAGGGCCCGTGTGCGGGCAAGCCACCAGGCCCCACAAGCCATGTAGCAAGATGATGACGTAACAGGAGAGTGACACAAGGGAGAGCCAAGACAAGACGCACTGAAAAACCAGGAACTAAGGTGGCACAGGCGGTAGGATGCCTCTCTTCCACATTGGAGATTCTGAGGATCGAATCCCAGTGAAGACAGGAAGAGAAGGATGAGAAGAGAGGGCAGGAAACGGACACAGAGAGTTGCCCAGAGAATGGACACAGAAACAGCAAAAGTGAGGGTGGGGAGCATAAAAATAGATAAAAGTAAATAAATAAATAAATCATTTAAAAAATATGCAGGGGAAGAAGATACGGACTATCATTAGTAGTAATACTTTGACGATGCTCTTTCATGATTTGTTAACAAATGTTTCACAGCAATGCAAAGTGTTTGTGTTGGGGGGGTGATGTGTGGGAGCCCTGTATGATGTCATGAATGTTTGTTTTGTAAGTTCATGATGTTTACTGAACACTTATAGTTTATGTGTGTTCATGTATGAATGATATACTTCAACAAATTGTTTTTTTAAAAAAATCATTATACCTTTATTTTACTAGTCTTGCCAAGTCCTATATACTTGCTGGGTTCTCACACCAAAGAATTCTTCTGAGTGACAATTTTTATTTGCCTTTTTCATAACTTACCTCCAAACATCCCTCTTATTGTATTGTTCCTTTTCCCCATGAACAATGTGTGCATAGTTAGTGTTAAAAATTTTATTTCGGAGAGATTCATTTATCTTTTGTTTATACATGACTAATCTAGAAAGACATTGAGAAATGGTTTCCTATGTATGCATCATGGGAGATGGTAATCAAGGTAATCTAGGGTTTTGTATATTTATTTCTGAAGTCCTGAGAGTTTTTCTGGGTATCTTACTTCCAGTGGAACTTGAGATTTTATCATGTGGAAAAGATAGTTTCAGCTTGAATTAGCCATTTATTGACCTAAATGTGTTTGAATTAGTGGATATGGAATGATTTTTATCCATATTTGAACAGTTTGCAGGACTTTGAATCCAAGAAAGCAAAACAATTGCTTATATGTGTGTGTAGAGTTATATGTATGTATTCCAAATAACCCTGGGAGATATTAATTTTTATATGAAATCCAGATATGAAGTAGGTCTCACACAGAGTAGCAACCCAATTTCGCAGCTCCTTAAAACATTTACCCCTTTGTGATATAGTATATCACAATATACTAAATTCAAATGTCTTTATTCTCAGAGAAATTGTGTTATTGTATATATTTGATCTAGATGGTAATTATATGAAACATCAATCTATTAAAGAGAAGTTTAGATATAACAAGTTGATTGTAAATTATATAGAAAGCACTACTAAATAATTTTGGTTGTTGATTGAAATAAACCACTTAGGAACTCAAATATGTGGATTAGCCATTACCTTGAATAATATAATTAGATTATTGAAAAATTCCTTCATGAAATTTTATTGCAATTTCACACTAATTATTGTATCTGGATAGATAATATAAATTAAAAACAAGGAAATTGCCATAAAATATTAATACCTGCTGCACTTATATTTGCTTCCTCCAATCAAAATCCTGTCTCAAAAATCTTCCCCTTGTCATCCAAAATAATTCATTTTAACTATTTAATTAGTTCAAGACATTTGAAACAGAAAATATCTTTAGAAGCAAAAGAATGTGTCATTATTGGAATAGACTCTACTGGTATAGAGTCTATATATGTTCACTTGCTACTGATAGCATTTCCAAAAGAATCACAAGAAATGCTATGCCGATTGCTAACAAAGGCTTTTTGATAAAATCTAATAAAGAGCACCATCTGACTCCTTCTACTAGTCTAAAAAAGCCATTAAAGGCCATCCAAAAGGTATGACTATATACAGCTAATTGTCTAGCCAGGCAGCCTTCTTTGTATCCTCATGTTTCCCAGCCCCTGGAAAATAGTGCTTGTGCTTTGAGTATTCTCACTGAGTTAGAATGTCTATTTGTGCTCTACTGACAGAAACTGCAAAAGACAGAACAATTTGATTGTTCAAAAAGTTAATCCATCATTGAAAAATTAAGAGTTTTGCTTGTTCAGCAATAAACACAAAAGACCCCCTAAAACAAACATATTATTTTAATTTAAGAAAATGCAGCTGCATAAATTATCTCTCAATTTTTATCAAACTTGCTGACAAAGACAATAAAATAAAAACAGTTTAAAATTAAGGTTCAAGAGGTTCAAATATGATTGTAGTCCTTACTGAATATGTGAGCTAAGATATTGATAGCATATTGATTCCTGAGCAATTAATAGGTGGATGCAATTGGCATAAAATAGTCTCTCTGAACAGATCTCATCACTGGCTGCATCTAAATAAGGCAAGGTTTCCTGTAGCCTACTTTATTTTCTTTTTTTCCCTCCCAGCCTTTTATAATATAATTTACCTATGATCAGGTAATAAAAGAAAATAACCTGATCTATTAATCAATTAATATCCCACCAGTTTCCAAAAATTATATTTTTATAGGCAAGATTCAAAAATTGAAGATTCAAATCACAGTACAGTAATAATATTATGTATGATAGTCTTGTAAAGAAACTCAGAGATGGGGTGGAGGGCAGTTAGAAAAACTAGGATATAAGATATTATCAAAAGACAGAATCACAATTTTATGAAAAGAAAAGGTATTGGAGACTTAAGTGCTTATTTGGTACAAATTTAATGTGTACGTCTACGATATTGAGGCCCAAATTAAAATGAGATTTCTACCTCAGTATTTAAGATATTATAGAGAAAACGGCCTTGACCTGACTGATGTATGAAAGACACTTGGACAAGAAATATGTGTCGTCAGTGACTGTATAACTCCTGTCTATCTTTTAGGTTTCAGTGTATAAACCACCTCTGCAATGGCTTTCTGACCCACGGAGACTTGCATATGTTCCATTCCTGTGTGTCCTCAGAGTATGCTATACTTATCCTTATTACAGTATTGTAATTTGGAGTTTACTTGTCAGTCTCCCCACAGCATTGTTTTCATGATTGTATTCCCGTATCTAGTATCTAGCACAAAGCAGACATTCAGTAAATACTAAACCAAAGAAAGGATGAAAGAATGAGTAAAAGAAGGAAAGATGGAAGGAAGGAAGGAGCACAGGAAAGGAGGAAAAAAGCAGCACATTCAGTGAAGAGGACACTATAGGAAAGAGAAAGATCATCTTTTTTTAAAAAAAAGATTTATTCCACCTCCACCCCCCTGCCCCTCATTGTTTTTGCACTCATTGTCTGCTCTATGTTTGTTCTTCTGTGTCTGCTTGTATTCTCTTTAGGCAGCACTAGGAATCGATCCTGGGACCTTCTGGAGTGGGAGAGAGGCGCTCAATCTCTTGCGCCATCTCAGCTCCCTGGTCTGCTGTGTCCCTTATTGTCTACTCTGTGTCTCTTTTTGTTGTGCCATCTTGCTGCACCAGCTGTCCACTCAGGACAGCTCCCTGCTCAGGCCAGCTCTCTGCATGGACCAGCTTGCCTTTCACCAAGAGGCCCCGGAAATCAAACCCTGGACCTCCTATATGGTAGATGGGAGCCCAGTCGCTTGAGCCACATCTGTTTCCCAAGATCATCTTTTTTGACAGAGTTTCTATGTGGGAGAATAAGGGGCCATCTGCCAGCAAGTCAGACCAGCAATGGCAAGCAATGGTAGAACAGGTGTTGGCACCAGGGTATCTTCACATATCCTGGAATGTATAAGCAGTTGTGTAGCATAAATGACTTTGCATTTTCCTACAACCCTTCCAGTCCCTTCCCCTTCTAGTCACAGAGCATTTTATTTCTTAATAGCACAGCAAACCTTAAGAAATAACTGTTTATGAGCTCGTGACTGATAAATGAAACTTGAATGCTTAGACTTTTCTCCCGGGAAACTCTAAGAATAATCTGATCTGTGAACTGCTTGACAACTTTTGTATCAATAGCTCCTTAGGTAATTACTATGAAAGTGTAACTTATGTCCTGTTGGGAAACATTGTGAATGTCCATTCCTTGATTATCTGTCCTGAGCACTGCACTTTTCAATCATGCTCCCACTTCACATGCCCCTCATTGTTAAAGATTCATTTAACATCTGCAAGAAGATATGTAGCATAAAAACTCTATAAAAAACCCCTCTTGCTTTGTGGCAAGTGTGGCTCAACCCTCAGAAGAGCCACGCTCTCTGCCTGCCACCACGGATGAGAATTTAGGCCGTGACCAGGCTCGGACTTTCCGAGAGAGAGAGACTCTCCCCTCTAGATCATTGAGGGCGAGGTCATTAAATGCTCTTTGCTTGCCAAGCTGGACTTGTCCAAGTTTTTCTTTGGTCTGATGTATCCCTCTCAGTCTGGTGGGAAGCTGTCATTTTACACAACTCCCTGCTATACGTGGAACAAGTTGATATCTAGGGAAGAGACCATGGAAACAAGGACTTCTAATTGGAGCTGGAAAAAAGAATCTTCATTATTCTGAGCATCTCTGTAAGAGAACAATCTTCTTGCAAAGTGTATGAACATTCTTATTAGAGACTTGCATTTATTGTTTGGTAAAAATATTTTCATACAGTAATAGTTCAATGGGGAGGCTACTCAGAAACCAGTTTCCCAATACGTGACGGGAAAGATAGCTCCTGAGCAGATAATTATGAATGTGTAGAGGTGGGTCAAATTATTAAACTGATTGGTAGGGATTTCAATCATTTCAACAAAAATACTGGTCACTTTATTAATATTTGTCGAAAAAAATTACATAAAAATCAATCCATTGTTACTTCCACCTAATTATTAACAAAATATATACATATATTGTATTTCACATTAGATTTCTGGATATCTATAAATGTTTGTTTTTAACTTTTGTAATTTTCGATTTTGCCATCATGCAAGAGAACAGTACCTCCAAGTTTGCTCAACTCACTTTGAACTAACTTGTTATTCTATCTGTTCCAATCACTGGTTCATATCCATTGATATATCTTTCTGTATGATAAGTCACATGACATGTCAAGATAATCTATCACTTCTATATTAAAATAGCAAAGCAACAGAATCATGAATCAAATAATTTTAGAAATAAATCATTCCACAATTTACATATCTACATACAGCCTGATTAGAAGACTACTTTAAAATGGATTCAGATATATATGGATGGGCTCCCTGCCCTGTGCTGAAGAGAAATGTTCTGATAATTTTAGTTTCTAACTGGTAATGTAGGGCATAGCCTAGGGAGTGAGAGTCATGCCACAACATGATTATAATATAACTTCCTTAATTAGAGGAAGAAACCTTTGACATGTATAAGTCCAGCATTTTCTCAATTTGTTGGTTGAGAGAGGAAGCTTGAATGCTAGACTTTCCAGTTTATGAAAAAATTCCAACAGTTGGCAATCCCATTATTAATTGTTGGAATTTTTAAAAGTGTAATAAACAGAAACATTTTTAGATCTGATTCATGATTTCCTTCCACATCCAAAAAACATTGAGTTAATATTTTCTTATTCAAAGGAAGACTGGAGTTTTAATCAGGTGTGGCTTAATTGTACTGTGGAATGCCTTTATTTTTAACTCACTTTTGAAAAATTATCTTGGACACATCAAAAAGAATGTACTCTATTGAAATTAAAATCTAGAAAGTCTATTTCCTGTTTAAATTTTACCCAGAGAAAAGTAAATTAAACCAGTAGTTTCATACACTTCGTTGACACATTTATCATCATTGTCTGTAACCGTCAAATTGTGCAATATATTGAGATAGAAAACTTGAGTAGGTACTTTTTTTTAAAACAAAAAATGAGCTAGCTGAGCAGAAAAAAGCATGGTTAAATTTAATGGATTTAAAATCAAGGTTTTATGTAATAAAGCACTTTTACTAAGAGGAAATAGATTAAAACACATTTTTAATGGAACTTGAATAATCATGCTTAATTTCACCACTGACAATTTTGAAAAATTATCATGCCTATTTCTTTATGAACAACAATTCTGTTAAACAGGACAATTTATTGTCAATTCCCACCACTTTATGAGACAAGACAAATGAATCAATCTCATTATAGTAACATTTTCCCTCAATTACTGGCATGATCTATGTTTTTAAAAAAAAATTTCATTTGATAAAATACAATTCATTGGCATAAATATGTAAAACCATCTACCACAGAAACACATATTAGGTTATGAACTATTTAAGTTGGCAATGGTGGGAACCAATCCTATGGCTTTATTCTCATTTTATATGTAAGCATAGTCATTGTTGCAGCAAAAAAATTGTGGAAAGTTTCTTTTTCTTGTAAGCAGAATACATGCCATAAGATTTAAGAAACAGTTGCTTTGTAGGAATGGATGCATTTTATGAGTAAATATTCTACTTACAAGGAAAAGAAAGAATCAGTATTCTTGTATCATGTCTTTAGAAAGATATGGTTGTAGTCTAAGTATTTTTTTTCTAAATGTGGCTAACATATTTTTGCAGTTAAGACTAACAATACATTGCTATAAACCTCATTAAACTTAATGTTAAACTATTTTTGTATTTGCTATTTTTCAGAAAATAAAGTAGGAAATTATATATTTACATAAAATTTGGCACTTAGTAACCTTAGTTTATCTGTCATTCCTTAGAAGGAATGACTTAAAATATTATCCCCTCTTTTGTACTAATTGTGGATTTTGTCTCCAGGTGCTTGCTTCTCAGAATTTTTAGTGCATTAGCTAAATTAAAACCATGGTCATAAACTAAAGAAATTCTAACATAACATTTTAAAAGACTTTTTCAAAACAGGTAATAGACTGATCATGAAAAATAAGATGAGGTTCTATAAAGTTATTTGCTAGCCTACCTGTTTATTAAGAAAAATGGGATGGTCTTTTATATAAATGAATACAAATAGATTTTTAAGACTTTTGGATTTGAGCTGGTAACAATCTATGAGGAGCCTAGGAAATTTTGGGATAAGATTGGTATTGTATAAAACTTTAAAGTGGTTATTATTAGCTTAATTGTGCAAAAAAAAAAATACTCTAGCAAATCATTTTACCATATCGACATCTATAAGTTTTTCCAAAAGACTACAACTTTATAAAGACTAAAATATAAGCAAATTGAGTTCACTCTTGGTAAATTTTTTTTTGGGGGTGGAGGAATTCAGTCATTGGAATTTTGCATATTAAAAAGTCAAGAAATTAAATTATTAGAAAAGAAAGCCTCTAATCATAATCAAGGTAAAAATTATGAAGGATTTTAGTCTTAATCCATGGTGAGTTGGTGTAATAGTTTCACACAGGATAGTCACACATCTGTAAGCTACAAAGAGGTAACTAAACACCTAATGGCATTTTAGCTTCATTTGCTGATTTAAAAAGATTGGTATTGTTTTTCACAGCTATAGTTCATTCTAATCATTTCTAAGTTCCTAGTAACTAGTTTATTAGACATTATTTGAAACTATCTGAAGAATGCACTTTGTGAATTAAAAAAACTGTCTCGGAATTACTAGGCCTTAAATGTATTCACAGCCTTGTATTTTGGGAAGAAATAGAATCGGTGGAGCCTTTTTCTAAAGCCAGGGAGAATATATTCATTGCTAAAGTGGAAATAAAACTGAATTGATTTAAAAAAAAAAACTAAAGGACTAATTTTTCAAAATGCAGTTGAAAGCTATTAATTTCCAATTGAGTTGTAGCCAACTATTTTTAATTGGGCTATTTCTCTTTTTAGTATTGAAGTATAGGACTTGTTTATGCCTTATTTATATGTGTTTTATATAAATTCTTATTTTAAGGCCTTATGTATCCTTCATATAAAATCAATATAAGTTCTTTGGTAGTTACGCATGTACTGTGAACATTTTCTCCCCAGTGTGTGGCCTACCTTTTTATTTATTTTAATGGTATCTATTCATAAGCAGAAGTTTTTAAATCGATGAAGTACAATTTATCAATATTTTTTTACATGGTTCATGCTTTACGCGTCTTGTCTAAGAAATCTTTACATACTCAAAGTTCATGAAAATTTCCTCTTATATTTTGGTCTATTATATATATAGTTTTAGCTTTTATACTTCCTCTTATATTTTGTTCTAAGATCTTTCTTGAATTAAATATATGTATTGATGAGGTAGAAAGATCAAGGTTTTGTTTTCATTTCTGTTCTTCCACCTGGATATTCAGTTGTTGAAGAACTTTTCTTTCCCCCATTAAATTGCCTTGGCACATTTGTTGAAAATTGATTGACCAGATTACATATATATAGTGACATAAACTTTTTATTCTGTTTCATGGATCTATATATATTACTTAATACAGTGTATATAGATGTATAGATATATAGTATATATCTATATATATCTATATATTACATATATATAGTGACATAGACTTTTTATTCTGTTTCATGGATCTATTTGTCTATCTTTAATCTAACATCACAGTGCCCAGATTACTGGAACTTTAAAGTAAGCCTTGAAATCAGAAGCAAAAGTTCACCAAATTTGTTCTTCTTTAAGATTGTTCCAGTTATTCTAGGCTCTGTGCATTTTCACATAAATTTTGGAACCAGGCTCTGTATTTATTTACAATACTAATTGAGCTTGGGTTGGAATTGCATTGAAGTTATATATAAAACAAATGACAGTTTAATAATTAGTCTTCTAAAACATGAAATTTTTATATCTTTCCATTTATTTAGGTCATTGCTAACTTTTCTCAGCAATATTTTGCAGTTTTTAGCATACGTAGCTTGTACATATTTTGCTAAATATATTCATAAATATTTCAAGTCCTTGGACCTGGTTTTTAAATTTCTTTTCCCAGTTGTCTGTTGCTAATACATAGAGATACAAGAATGCACCTCATTCTTATATTTCTATGTTTTAGCAACAGACATATTGGCCTTGTATCCTGAGACCTTGTTAAATTCACTTTCTTAGTTTTAGTATATATTTTTTAGATTCCTTAAGGTTTACTATGTGAACACTAATATCATCAATGAATAAAGAAAATTTTACTCCTTTTATTATAATCTGGATGTATATATTTTTTTTCTTCTTGCTTTATTGCACTGGTGGGGATCTCCAGATCAGTGTTGAATAGAAATGGCAAAAGTGAATATATTTACTTTGTTCCCCAAATGGGGTGTTCCATTTTCACCATTAAGTATTCTAGCTGTAGATTTTTTCATACATGTTATTTATGAGATTTAAGACTTTCCCTTCTCTTCTCTGCATGCTGAGAACATTTGTCATTAACGGCTGTTGAGTTTCTTCAAATACCTTTTCTGCATTGATTGAGAAGCTCATGTATTTTTCTCTTTTGTTCAGTTAATGTGGTGAATTACTTTGATTTATATTCAAATAGTAAGCCAATCTTGTATTGCTGAAATATATACTGCTTGTTCATGATGAACTTTTTGTCTATATATGGAGAGTGATGGATTCATTTTGTTGATATTTTTGCTTCTATGCTCGTAAAAAATATGAATCTGAAACGATATTTTTATGGTGTCCCTGTAAGAATTCTTAATCAGGTTTATGTTGATGTCATAAACAAGTTAGGAAATGTCCCTTCCTCCAATCTTCTTTAAATATTTGATAGTATTCACCAAAGATGCCATATGACTCTGAATTTTCTTTGTGGAAGGTTTTTACTTATGAATTTATTTTCTTGAACAGATAGATATAGAGTTATTAAGATTTCCTATTTTTTCTTGTGAAATGTATAAATCCAAAAAGCAAGTTTGAAAAGTGACCATGTCAAGCTTCCAGATGGTCTGCCACCTTCCTGAAAGTCTCTGTAGAGTGGTTGGATGTTTGAGAGCTGTAGTCCCAGAGTAGATGGTAAGAGAAAGAAAGAGCCAAGCATAACATCAGTGCATCAGAGACAGAGCTGGGTTTCAGGGTAGGATTTCATTGTCTGGAGGAAACTGATGCTAATTAAAGAAAAAGGGTGGGAAGTTCAGTCACACTGAATAAGCAAAGACCACAGGGGTTAAGAAAATATTCTGTCTTGATTGTATGTCAATTGGAATGCAGAATAAAGTCAAGCAAAATTTAAACTGGCTTTAATAAAAAGGGAAGCCAATCAGAATAGGTTATATAATGTAATACTCCATTTATATAAGACTTTTGAATAACAAATTATAGAAAAGGAAAACAGACAAGTGTTTGTCAGTGGTTAGGGAAATGCACGTGTGTCTATAAAGGGCAGCAAAGGAAGCTGTTTTGTAGAGATCACCTAATTCTGTATTATATTATAAAGATGGTTATATAAATTTAGACACATGACAAAATAAGCATGTGCAACATTTGGTAAAGTCTGAGCGATACCTGCAGTCTAGTTCATTGTACGAAGCCAATCAATTTCCTGGTTTTGATAATGCAATTTTTTGATATTGATAATATAAGAAATCACCTTTGTGGTAAATTGGGTAGTAGAATTCAAAGAAAATTCTTTGTACTTTCTTTCAACTTTGTGTGAGTTTATAATTATTTCTACATAGAAAGTTTAAATGGAATAAAAATATAAATAAAAATGATACTTTGTTGGTTCCCACAACTTAAATTCTAAGATAGTGCTAGTGACCTCCTGAGAGCCTCCTTGTTGCTCAAATGTGGCCTGTCTCTAAGCCAAACTCAGCATATAAATGCATTACCTTCCCCACAGCATGAGACATGTCTCCTGGGGATGAGCCTCCCTGGCATGAGGGATTATTACCAAGCACCAACTACCAATGCAACTGGAAAAAGGCCTTGAACAAAAGGGGGAAAAGGTAAAGACAAATGAGTTTATATGGCTAAGAGACTTCAAAGTGAGTTGGGAGGTCATTCTAGAGGTTACGCTTATGCATGTCTCAGCAGGATCTCATTGACTGCCAAAGTAAATACTACCTCAAATAATGGGGCTCATGAAGGCTCCGGAGACATCCAGACACTATAGACAGGACAGATTTCTCAGTAGTTTGATGCGTTGCAAGAGGGCCCTACTTTGGAAGGGAAAAAAGAAAAAAGGGCTGATTTAGCTTCCATGGTTGCTTTTTGAACCATTTATTATTCCTCCCCTTTGCTAATGATGGGGGGAGGAATCCCAGTTGTTTGCTGTTTTGATTGGTTGCCTTACCTGTCAATTCCCCTGGGGGGGGGGGGCCTAATGGCAAGGCCATTTGAGAACATCCGGGGCTTTTCCTTGATCCTGGAGGAAGTCCCGTTCCAAATGGGGAATTTTTGCGAGGTTCATCCAGCAGCCATCTTGTAAGGTCTTTCCTGCAGGGAAGGATTCCCATGGCCATGTGCTTTCAAAGCCGTGATTTTTTTTTTTCCAGGTCACAGATTTGTCTTATTTCCTAATCTAGCCTGCCTCACTAGTACCAGAGTTTCAAATTATATCACCTGAAACCCACTCCTAAGACCATGTATTAAGTCTGCTCTTCTTCATGTTGTCTTCCGTTGAAGGTTTAATGCAAAGGCAAAAGTGTTGTCCACTAGCTTCCCAGAGTCCATGCCAGTGGAGGGGGATAAATGGCTTCTTCCAACAATTCAATCAAATTCTCAGCCTAAATATCACTGATTTATCACTGGGAAAAAGTTGGGACATATGATTATTCCTAAGTTGATCACAGTGCCCATACCCAAACTGTGGAATTGAGTATACTCCATAAAAAGCAAGGGAAATAGAGACTGTGAGAGGAAAAAGTCCTCAAAGAAAATTCAAGATTTAGTTACCAAAATAAAGAAGAGTAAGTACTGGTGATCTGCAAAACCACAGTTTTCCTCTAGATTGGCACTCAGTTACTAAGAGCTTGACCTAGGCCTTCCAGACATCTGATATAAAATTTTTAGGCTCATTAATTCTATAATGCATTCAGCACTAAAGCAAAAAAGTAACATGATCTCTGTCTTAAACAATATAGGTTTAGAAACTGGGTGGAATTTGAGAAGGCAGTAACTGACACACTGAGATGCAATCTACTTTCCTCTAACTCTCGTTCATTAATCATATATAAAACATTCTCTCTCGATCAACATAAAATAAATTTAGTGTTTATTACATTTGAGTTATGTAATTTAGATAAATACCATTTTCCCTGAAATTTCTCTTTAACAGGGGAAAAAACGCCTTAGTTCTAATCAAATCTCTTAAACATGTCATGGTTTCAAAATCTACTCCTTCTAAAATAACTGAGTGTACTACTCTAGATGTAGTCTGGCAAGCCCAGAGTAAAGTAACACTTTTATCTGCCATATTCTGGACACTATAGACTCACAATTAGTTTCGTTTTCACCCTCACTATCCTGTTGTTTCTTTGCATTTGTAGTCAACCAAAACCCTTAAGTCTTTCCTACACATACTTCTATTTAGCTTCACTTTTCCAATATTTTATTGAGAGTTTTTAAAAACTTTTGTTCTTTGACTCTAATGTATCATTTCTATTCTAAATTTCAACTTTTTACAATTTTTTCCTGAAGTTTTGAGCATTCTGGATTATCTTATATTCAATATCTCTGTATTCAGTTTTAGATATTGCCATTATTCCCAGAGTCTTCTCATCAATACATTTCAATTAACCATTTATCCTCACTCAAATTATTGTTAAATATCTTGAACATGAAACAGACCTTTCAGATAGACCTAACACTATTAGGATATGGCTATTAAGTCCATCTGAAATTCTTATTGTCAAATGTAGCTAAATTCACCAAGTTCTGAAGACAGTTCCAAGCATTCTGTTTTACTTTCTTTAATCATTACAACAAACTTATGAGAATGCATTCTTATCCCCATTCACAAGGAGTTTCAGGACCTGCTCAAAGTCATACCACAAGTAAATAGGTAAGCTGGATTTCTAACCAAGGCAACTGACTCCAGAAGCTGTGCTCTTCACTGCACATCATTTGCCTCACCATTCATAAGTGCAAGAATAATGAGACAGTCTCTCAAAAGGATATGTTGAAATTAAAATGTCACTAAATTTCTGGAACCCAAGCATGTAAACCCCTTCTTTCAGTAGAATTAATTACTAGGAGTCTCACTATCTACTCAATTGATTATAATTAGTCATGCCTGCAAAGAAATGAATGGAAGTGGGTAAATATTCAATAAATCATTTGCCACTGCTTCAAGTCTGAAGAGGACTTCCAGTTCCAGACTTACTCTTTATGATCACCTAGTTTTTAACTGCAGTTTTTGACCCCAAGAACATCCATTCACTTGTGAGCTGGATAACTCAAATTTGCTATAGACAGTCTCAAACCAAGTCCATAGTCTTGCTTTCACTACAATTCTGATATGAATATTTGTTTAACTATTTCTGGTCCAAGGTTTTTTGGCTCTTTCCTACCCTATATGATTTCAAGGGTTCTGCCTCAGACTCCTGTTCTTTTATTCCTCAGGTCAATAATTCCTGTCTACCAGAGGAGATTCTTCCTTTCCGCTCATATTTGTCCCAGCAGGTGAAAATCCTTTAGCTCATTCCAATTCTGCAAAAAAAAAAAAAAAGTATTTCTAGCTATTATTCTTAGTATTTACCAATACTACTATACTATGCCCTTAAGGATCCAGAAAGTACATAAACCAGGGGTTCTCAAAATCTTCAATTTTCATCAAGGCACTGACAGTGAAATAGGATAAAGAAAAAAGAGATTGAATTCATGAAAACTATATGGCAATCAATCTGAAAGACTGTATAACTGGGACTATTTTGATGGGTGCTCTCTCCATCCATTTTAGATTGCATTCTGTTCTCACCTTTCCATCATTTTGGAAGAAAACAAAACATGTTAGCCTTTGTATTAGTTAGAACTCGATTGTTTAAAAGCATTAGAAATTCAATTAAAAGTAGCTCAGATCAGCAGGAGAGGTTATTAGCTCTCTTAAGAGAGCCCTAAACTACAAGACAAGCAGAGGTGCCTGAAAAACTAAAACAATTAGAGAGCTCTAATGTCATGGTAACCCAGTCTCTTTATCTTACTCTTTAATTTTCTCCTTGACTCTTTGTTTTTTCTCCATTCATTGATTTTATCTTAGCGAATCTACTTCCTTCAAGATTTGGGAGGCTTGTACCTGGAGGTGCTAAGAATCTTCTTCATTTCTTAATCAGAGAGTAATGAGAGTAACTGTCCATTTTCCTTTAATTCCAATTTAAAAATCCTTAAGGGAAAATGTTTACAGTATTGACCTGACATGAGTCATGTGTCCATTCCTATGAATAATGGATTGGGCTACCATGATTGACAGATCCTAGCATTACTTTTAGGGTGGAGTGGTGGAGGAGCTATTTTTACCTAAAAGTAAAGAATTGTTTCTGTAATAAAGAAAAGGTGTTCAACAGACTAACAATTGTTGCCCGATGCATGTTCTCTGACATTTATTCCTTTATTTACCCACTTCAGCCCATACTAATGTAGGCATTCCTCTCTTATGCTATGTTACCTACACTGACATGCAAAACAGACATCTTGCACTCTCAGTACCTCTATTGAAGATACTGATTTTTCATTCAAGTCCCAATATTCTCATCCGTTATGTCTTTCACCTAGTTTAGAATGTGCACAGGCAAATAAAATCTCTGCCAGTGAAAACACCTATGGCCACTAAAAGATACCCAGATGTGCCTTAATTTTCAGAATAGGCCCATCTTAGGCTCTAGCACTGGAACCCTTGTTATATAAAATTAAAAGATTACATAAAATTACCATACATTGCATTTTCTCTTTGAAGAATTTAAAAAGGATTACATAAAAACCATATAACCATTCAAAAATATGAATTATCTAGGTTGTTTATTTAGTTCAAATGAAACTAAGTTTGCAGGTATTCCAAAAAGTTAACTAGTTTTATGTTGATCCAAGGTCCCCGAACTCAGGCAACTGGTCAAATGCATAAAGAACAGAAATGATTCAAGCTACTCAATCCCATAAGAAGAAAAGCAATAGAAAGCACTTTCTTTCCTTTGCTGTTAAAACTCCAATTCTCAATGTCATTATTTATGTGCACTGATAAATTTCCATGAGTTGTGATATATGAGTATTATGTATTAAAAATAATTACATTCCCCTTTTAATAACACTCAGTGGGCCTTTTCCTGATGACCCACTGAGCCGTCAACAAAGGGCAGAATAAAAACACGGCTTTTGGGTCAAGTGACAGCACCTTGTGTTGTTTGCTTCAACCGGTGGTGTGACAAGGTGTAAAAAGAAAAAAAAAGTTACAGTATCAAAATTTGCAAATAATTGCCTGTTCAGTAAATTGGTGTGTATCCAAGGTTATCCCATACTATAATACCTTATTCTCATTTGCATTTTCCCAATATTCTTCTTTGAGCAGGAGACAAATTAGTAACCTTACAGAGAGAACTCTAGGATTAAAGCCTTTGGAGTATATTAGTCAGGGATGGGTATGACTAGATTTGCATTTTGGAAAGAGCACATAAACTACATTGTGAAAAAGTACAAAATATGAAGCAGGGAGACAAATCATAGGCTGCTGCCGCAATTCTGCCCAGAGATGACGAGGCCAAGATCATAGGCAGCAGCAATGATAATGTGCCTTAGAAGGTAAGTTGAAAAGATTCCACACAAATCACATGGACCATTTTAAAAATCAATCACAGAGGTTCAGTTTAGATTAATAAGAAGTTAAAGAAATATTTATTGTGCAGTCACCAAGTACAGGGCACTTTTGTAGACATATATAAACAAAGCTTAAAAATAATCCCTGCTTTAATGAAGCTTAATTCCAGAGGAGAGTGTAAAGAAAATGCACAATAATAATAATTAAAATGTTTACTACATTCAATTATGAGCAATACTACAATAAATAATAAAGTGAAGAAGGAGATTAGAAGTGTCTGAGGGTCGAAATTCAGATGTTTCCTGGGAAGACCTTTCTGACAGGGTAGATTTGAGCAAAGTCCTAAAGAAAATGAGGGAGACAAGCAGATATAAGAGAAAGAGACTTTATGACAAAGGAAACAGCTTTGAGGCAGGAAAGTGGTATGTCCAGGGGAATCAGCATGACTGGAAAAGAGTTAGGGAGGAGAAAGGAGAAGATGAGATCTTCTCATAAGGGCTTTGGGAGATGGTGGCTTAGACCAGGGAGGTAGTAGTGGGAATCTGAATATATTTTAAAGATAGAGTTAGTAGGATTTTCTGATGGACCAGACACAAGGAATGAGAGAAAGAGGGGTGAGTAAAGAATATCGCCAAGGATTATGGACTAAGCAATTGTTAAATGGGAGTTGGGGGCCACGGTTCAGTCCACTACAAATGTATATTATTTGTAATGCAAAAATGAAGCAAATAATTTCTAAAAACTATTCTGCAAGTATTAAGCTACATTTATTACACAGGGTTATTCAGAATCTGTGGAGGACACTATGGTTAAAAAAAATAAGTAATGGAATCAGGGCAGAGAATATAATACTTATGGCACTAATAAAATTTTCCATATTTCATTTATAATACAATATACAAATCAATTATCTTGGTTTTGTTGTTTAGGCTGTCAATAGAAATGTTATTAATAATAATAATTACACTCACATGCAAAAAACTATTACAAAAATTTGAAGTCTCAAAAATACCATATTTATTACAAAATCCAGAAAATTAACCTAATATTTCTATTAATTGTTATATTCACCTGTAAAATACACTTGTTCTATATTTTTTCTGCATCTCTTCATATGTCCACAATTTTGAAATATCATTTTTTATAGAGTCAATATAAAGGAAATTTAGTATTTCCTCTACTTTGAGTGATCAAATTTTATTTATTTTTATTAAGAAATAAGAAAAGTTTCTTTTGTGATTTTTAACCATCAGAGGTTTAAATTTCTACTGTGATATAATAAAATGGTTTTTGATGTGTTGAGACCTGCCGTTTTTTTGGCTTTCACTAAGATATGTTCCATGTTTTGCTTTTCCTAGTATACATTCTTACTGTTATTTTAAAATTTTTGCATTGTCAATAATTCTGTGAGATATGTACAAAATTAATCTGATATTAAGGCCTGCCTAAGAGTACTTCAAATGCATGTTTTATCTGTCTCTATGTTGCATTGATTGACTCCATTGTGTAATCAATTTACTCTTATACTACGTTATTGATTATTAACAAACATATGTAGGAGTTTTGTCACTGGAACACTTGTTCCTTCAGGTTGTTTTGATGCACTGGTGTCAATTTTACAAACCGTTTTTTCTGGAACTGCTAGACTTCATCAAGAGAAAATGTGTTAGATATGTTAAGACATGATCCTGGTACATAACACATGAGGCTTCACATACATATGTACTCAAGGTTTGTAGTGCTGCTATAAGTCTGTTTCCTACAAACAAAGAATTCTGATTAATTCCATTTTGCACAATTCCCATAGAAAACGGAGGGTGCATAAATAATTATATCTGCTGCTTAAATGAGTATATTCCTGAAAAAAGACTTGTTTATGCTAGGCATAGAAGAAAATTAAATCCACTGCTTAAAATTCTATACATCTAATGAGTGGAAAAGTTTTTCCACAGTCTAGGTTCTTGTTTTATATATTTCAAAACCTATACATAGAAGTGAGTATAAACCAAATAAAAGTATTCTACTGAACCCATTAAATATAAATTTGACTCAATTTTCCTTTATCCAGATAAAAAAAAAAAAAAAAAGCCTGTGAACATTCCAAAGCCAACTGTCATAAGAGAAGTCTGAGAAAGGGGAGCTTACAATAATAAGATGTATGAAATTTTAAGCAGATTCTGTATCAGATATACTATGATATAATCATTACACATAAATCATGTGACTTTACACATAGATGAACTCACTGTAGCATTGCTGTAGGTTTATTCTTACAAATGCAGGGAATCAGTAAAAATATATTTTGTATGATTCCATCAAAAAAAAAGAAAAAGATGGCACAATTTATAAATGTGTTGCTGGCATATAAGAAATGTTTATATTGTGATCATCTCTGGCCTTACACCTCACTATGCCAGGTGAGTCAGCACAGAGAATAGAAGAAGCAAACCTGGAAGCATTCCTATACTAATATGGCTAGCAATAATTAAGTACATATGAAGGAGATAGTACATCCCATTACGAGCAAATAAATATATACCTAGCTTGATCTCAGAAAGCTTGAGACCAATAAGAGCTGAAGTACGATGGAAGGAAAGTAAAAGTAGAAAGACTTAGTTGTCTTAACTTTGCAATTTACACAAACAAACAAACAAACAAACAAAAAACCCGACATAATCATGTGAACACATTGTTAAGGAACTTCCCAAGGCCTTGGAAGGAGTCTGTGCACCGTCGACCTTTAGATGCAGCCGCCTGACCCCAGAGGCTCTGCACACTTTGGAATGCCTTCCTCAACATTTTCTAAGTCTTCCTCCAGTGCTTGGAATTAACCAGGGTCAGCAGTGCCCTCTGGACAGAGTGTCCCCAGCTTGAACTCTGTTTCTCCCATTTCCCAGCTCAGGGTACTCAACTCATTCCCTCCCAACTTCTCCTCCACTTGTGAGGTAGACTAATGTCCCATGAAGCTCTGGGTATCATGTCTATGGGGTCAATTCCAGAGTCTTAGGGCTAACCCTTATTCCAGGAGGGTGACCTGGTGATGACAACTGCTGGTGGCATGTTATTTCTTTCATAAGATCATGTCCTATCAGGTGACTAGAATGGTAAGGATATGCTGATTTGTGGGGACTAGTCCTAACATCAGGGCTCTGGGCTACCAGCAGTGAACCTCTGACCCTTAGGCGCTTGTGCTGTGTCTTTGGGCCTGAGCTTCAGCTATCTTTTTTTTGAGTTCCAATCATAGCCTGCCTCTGTGATTGGAACTCATAGCACATTTTTTATATTACTGTTGCATATGAATATTTACTTCAGTTCACCATATTTCATTTTAAAAATCCTTTTGCAACATTTTGATTGAGATTGCATTGAGTTTATAAGGTTTGTTTTTGGAAGAATGAGTGTTTCTACCCTGAATATGGTATATTTTTCCTGTTTTCCATATCTTTCCTTTAATAAAGTTAAAAAATTTTTTTTTATTCCTGAAAAGTTATAGTACCTATTGTGAATGAGACTTTTGGCTATTTTATTTTCTAATTGGTTATTCTGTTGACTAAGGGAGCTATTGATTTTGGGGTGTTGATCTTTAATCTAACCACTTTGCTGAATTGTTTCATTAGTTCTAATATCCTGTTATTTAATTATTTTGATTTTAAATGTTGAGTATATTATCTGCAAATAATGATTGTTTTATCTTATTTATTCTACTTATCATATTACTTTGGCTGGCGCCTCATATACAATGTTCAATAATGACAATGAAAGTGATTACGTTTGTCTTGTTCTGCTCTTTAATGGGAATGAGCATTTTAAAAAAATTTTGTATATAATGATTGCAACACACTTTTTGCTATGGTTTCTCAAATTAGAAAAATCCTGGAAGATGTGGCAGTTTTAGCTTTTCTGTTTGTGATGGTTAATTTTATGTGTCAACTTGGCTAGGTTATGGTGTTCAAGCAAGCACTAAACTGATTGTTACTGTGAGAGTATTTCATAGTTGGATTTGCATCTATAATCAGTTAATTGTGTCTATGGATGATTGCATCTACAATCAATAAAGTAGAATGCCTTCAGCCATGTGGGGAGTCTCCTCATCCAATCAGATGGAGGACTTAAAAGGCAGAAGTGAGGATTTCAGAAATCAGAAGGAAGAATTTCTGCCTCAACTTCAGTCATCCAGCTTCCTTTGGGGAATGCAAGCTTGTCAGGCTTCAGATTCACCTTTGTCGGAATTCCCAGTTTGCAGCCTGCTCTATGAAATTTAGACTAGCCAGCTCCCACAGTTGAGTGAACCATCTTCTCATAACAAGTCTCTCTCTCCCTCTCTCTTCCCATAAGTGGATGTGTGAGTGGATGTGTGTGTATTGTGTCAGTTCTGGTTCTCTGGAGAACTCTAATACACTGTTTATTTAGGAGAGTCCTTTTTCACTCCCCAGTTATGACCTAGCCAACTTAGGTAGGACTTCTCCAGGTTAAGGTTTCCCAAGTGCCAAGGAATAATTTTATTGAAAGAATTTCAATTTGGAGAAATTGAGGAAGAGTTTTAAAAGAAAGAAAATACAATATAAATATAAAAATATAATTTGATATAGTAATTCGGAAATATCTAATTTGTATTCAGAAAAGAGTAAAGCTATAAATTGTACTATATGACATCTTTTCACCCAAGATATCAAATGCTCATGCTCTTTTTATCCCTAAATAGTATCATAATTTCTGCTGAAATCCCTATAAAATAATATATTTCAACATATTTTTAGTAATTCAATGAAAATTAATATAAATATTTATGAAGAAGGTGTTTATATTTTAGCATATTTCTCACAGGCTAATAGGTTAGGTTGTAATCTCTAACAACCAAAGCTTGTAAGGTGATATCAATTACAAATGATAATTCTTTGTACTGTAATTTATTAAATCTTAATTAGAGTCTTTTTTTAAATAAAAGAATGACTTGTATTATGGCTAATTGCCAAGTGAAATAAACTACCTGTTCAAAGATGCCAGCCCTTTTTGTTTCAGTTAGTGGTGACAGTATATCAAATTAATTTGAGAAGATTCCCTTTATATAAAGCAATGTGGTACAGAATCGACCTCCTTCCCTTTGTAGTTCAACATTATCAAAATATTTCTAATGAAATGAGAAAGCTTGTCTGAAGTCAGCTGGCAATTTTGGACACCAGGGCCTCTTGAAGGAAAATTCACTGAAAGAGACAGAAAAATATGGATTGATGATGGGGGCCC